>MU228270.1:614102-654682 GCA_018584345.1 Thuja plicata
TACTCATGTAAAGATTGATGAGAAGTTCATGGTTCAAGAGAGGTACTATGAATATGCACCTATGATTGAGGATGAACCCAGGCCTAGCAGTAAAGACATTGTTATTGAAGAAATGTTTGATTGCATTTATGTATCATGTAATGAACCTGAATCAAGCAAAGAAGTATCACAGATTACAGATGAGGATTTCACACCAAAATTTTCAAAATTCACATCTAGGTATCATTCAAAATATGATATCATTGGAGATCAGAGCAGCAATGTTTTGACTAGATCTAAAGCAAAAAGTTTAACAGTGGATGAAGAGGTATGTTTACTTTCATAGATTCAACCTTTAAATGTTGAAGATGCTTGCAAGGATATTGATTGGTAGAAAGCAATGGAAAAAGAATTAGATCAAATAATAAAAAATGATACATGGGAATTGGTTCCTAGACCTAGTGACAAAAATGTGATTGGAACAAAGTGGGTATTTAGGAACAAGATGAATGAAGATGGTACAGTGGTCAGAAATAAAGCAAGACTAGTGTGTAAAGGATATGCACAGAGGGAAGGGATAGATTACACTGACACATTTGCCCCTATGAGCAGACTAGAAGCCATTAAGTTATTTCTGGCTTATGCAACATTCAAAGATTTTAAAGTATATCAAATGGATGTCAAATCATCTTTTTTGAATGGTTACTTGAAGGAAGAAGTCTACATAGAATAGCCTAAAGGATTTAATCTATCAGATAAACTAGACATGGTATGCAGATTGAAGAAAGCACTCTATGGACTTAAACAAGCCCCAAGAGCTTGGTGTGAGAGACTAGATGGTTATCTTACCAAGATTGGATTCAAGAAAGGAGCAGCAGATTGCAAATTATTCATAAGAGAGACACCTGATGGATTATTACTTGTTTCCATATTTGTTGATGACATTATCTTTGGAGGTAATGACAAGCTTAGTGCAGAATTTGCAAAAGAAATGTAGAATGAATTTGAAATGAGTATGATTGGTCCTATAAAATATTTTTTGGGATTGAATGTAAAGAAGATAGATAAAGGAATATTCATAAACCAGTCCAAATATGTGAGGGAAACTCCTATGATAACAAGAAGCAAGCTTTCTAAAGAAGATGATTCCACATCAGTTGACAAGACATTGTACAAGTCTATGATTGGAAAACTTATATATCTTATTCAATCTAGACCAGACATATCTAATGTAGTTGGCATTTTTGGTAGATTTGTAGCTAAACCTAAGCAGAATCACCTAATGGAAATCAAGAGAATATTCAGATATCTAAAGGGAACTATAGACTATGGTTTATGGTACCCTAAACTAGATAATGTACAACTTCATGTGTATACAGATGCAGATTGGGCATGTTGTATTAATGATAGGAAGAGCACTTCTGGAGTAGTAGTATTTCTTGGTGATATGTTGGTTTCTTGGGTAAGAAAGAAGAATAATTGTATCTCTCAGTCAACAACAGAAGCTGAATATGTTGCAGCAGCATTGAATTGTTCAACAATGGTTTGGATCAAGCAGATGGTTAAAGATTTTGGTATTCAGGTTGATTATCCTATTGTCATTCACTATGATAACACCAATACTATCAACATGTCCAAGAACCCTGTGATGCACACAAAGACAAAACACATTTAGATCAAATACCATTTTCTTATAGAAAAAGTTGCAGATAATGAAGTAAAATTGGACTATGTAAGCACTAAAGAAATATTAGCAGATATTTTCACAAAGCCTTTATCAAAAGATACTTTTGAGTATCTCAAGGAGATGTTGGTAGTAATTCCATTTCCTAAGTCTGATTAGATATAGTAGCAAGTACATCAGTCCATGGTGAATGATGAATGGTTGACTACTCTATTTCTGGAGTAGTACCTGTGCCCAATTGTTTATGGCACCCTTTGCCATTGATGTCAAAGGGGGAGTATGTAGTAAGGGGGAGCATATACTCTGGGGGAGTATATAATTATGTAACTTAAAAAAATAGACAGAAGAGCTACAGTAGTTTAGAGGAATCTTTGATGAGGATATTGAGAAGATTGTAAAAAGAAAGAGGAACACCATTTACTAAAGATGTTTTTAATATCATATGTTTCCATCAATGTCAAAGGGAGATATTGTTGAAGATTTACTGCTGGCAGCTAGTTGATTGTATGTTTGTCATTGGTGACAACATATAGTATACTGTAGTGTTCTATATGTACTTATCAGAATGATGATATTAACCCCTGTGCGGTTGTATTCATTTTTTATAAATGTTGTTTATGCTCTATTCATACACGCAGAATCAGATTTGATGTTTCAGTTGTGTTGTATAATTCTGTCAGTGACAGTTACAATTTCTGGAGTTTATCTGTATAGAGCCAACGTATTTGCATTGGTTCTTGAGTTACGCTTATCTTTAGGATATGCATGTTTGTATTCAAGATTAATTATGAGTTGAAGATAGTTATCCAAAGGTGCCAAACATGTTTCAACAAGATTGTATTGTTAGAGTTAATTTGGTGAAGCCGACTTTGTGAAGCGTCATGTCTATTTAGTTTATATTGCGCAGTTGTAATTATGCTTGCGTGATTAGTTTAGCCGACAAGGATGTTATGAAGAGTTGTCTAATAGGTCCCATGATCTCATACTTTGAGGAGGATACTTATAGTATTTCATTTGTGAACGCTAAGTGTGAATGAGAAGACAAGTGAAAGAAAAAGTACAGAGCAAAATATCGGTTGTGTTTCATTCATCAAGGATCTATGTGAAGAAGAAGTGGATGATTACAATACATTGGAACTGATCAAGACAACATGTCTACTCTATAGTTCATCATTAGATACAATGTGCATATCTATTCTACAGAAGGTTGTAGCCTTCGCCATTGAAGCAGTGAGAATCTGGATAGTGAGTCCTCACCCTTAACATGGTTATTTGTAAAAGACTCCTAACAGGGTCAGACCCTTAACCAGGTCACTATACTTATTTCATTGTAAAGAACAACTCCTAACAGGGTTGCAAGATCTTCTAATAGGGATTATTATAAAAAATTATAGTTCATTATGGGTGTTAATTGCCACCGGGGTTTTTACCATTTGGTTTCCCCGTAACCAAATTCTGGTGTTGTCTATTGTGTTATCTGAATGTGCATTTACTTTATTGTATTCTGGAGTTAATAAAAGAAAAGAATTTAAATTAGCTGATAAATGATTCACCCCCCCTCTCAGTTATCCTTTAGGACTATTCTAACACTATTTACTACTTCAGTATGACCACCATAATAAGGATGGTATGTAGATGACAATGACAATTGAGTACGAAGTTTCTTCCGAAAGGGTTTGCCAAAAAATTGTCACAAAATTAGTGTCCCTATCACTAACTATTATAAGGGGTAGACCATGGATCCTTACTATCTCTTTGAAGAAAATCCCTATTATATATGAGGCATCATTAGTGCTTCTACAAGGCACACAATGTGCCATATTGCTAAATTTGTCTACTATAACATAGACACTATCAAACCCTCTTGGCATCCTTGGAAATCCTAGGACAAATTCCATACTCAAACAATCCCATGGCCTTTGAGGTATGGCCAATGGTTAGTATAACCTTGCATTTCTGGAAGTGGATTTAGCCTTATGGAAAATAACACATTTTTCTACAAACTTTCTTACGCCTGTTTGAATTTTTGGCCAATGGTAAAACCTTGCTTGCTCCAAAGTTTTGTCTATTCCAAAATTTCCTCCCAAACTGCCTTGGTGATTCTCCTTGATGATAATCTCCCTCATGGAGCACTAGGGTAGGAAAAGAAGGTGTGTTTTTAAGAACAATCCATCCTGCACTATATACTCTTAATATGCAACATTACAGGCATTAGTAAAATCAATACAAATAACATAAATGTCTCCAATATCCTTATCACCTTGGTATAGATCCTTAAGTTCACGTATCCCTAAAATTTGGAGTTGTACTTCTTGGATTGTCAACACTCTTCTACTTAGGGCATCTTCCACTTTATTATAAGTTCCCTTCTTGTGTTTGATGCTAAATGTGTATATTTAGAGATATTCAACCCACTTGAGGTGTCTCTGGTTCAACTTGTCTTGTCTATTTAGGAAAATAAGTGCATGGTTATCTATGAAAATTGAAAACTCTTTAGGTAGCCGATAATGACATCATTTCTTGATGGCTTGCACCATGGCATAGACTTCTAGGTCGTAGGTAGAATACATTTTCTTGGCTTCATTTAACATCTTTGAAAAAAAGGCCACTGGCTGTCCATTCTGACTCAAGACTATACCTATGGCTAAGTGGTTTGCATCACACTCCACAGTGAACAACTAGTTAAAATCAGGGAGCTTTAGAGAAGGTAGCTCTACTACTCTTTGTTTCGATAACTCAAATCCTCTATTGGAAGCCTCTGTCCCCTTAAATTGACACTTGGCTCCCCCTTTGATGGTGTTTAGGATGGGTGCACACACATGACTAAAGTTTATGACAAACTTCCTATACAGTGATTCTAGACCATGAAATGTCCTAACATCCCCTATTTTCTTAGGCGTTGGCCAATTAAGGGTTGCCTAAGCTTTGGAGATATCCATTTTCAAACACCCTTGGGAAACTACAAAACCAAGATACACCAGCTCTGTTTTGAGAAACTCACATTTTTTCAAGATTGATCCTCAAACATTATTTGAGAAAATCTTTCATTACCAAACCCAAATTTTGATATACTCCTCTTTTCTCCCACTGAAAATAAAAATGTCATCAAGATATATAACAAAAAATTTATGAAGAAATTCTTCTAGAACTTTATTCATGAGCCTCATGAATGTGCTAGGTACATTTGTGAGGCCAAAGGGAATCACCAACCTCTCATAGAGAAATTAATTAGACTTGAAGGCATTCTTCTACTCATCACCATGTCTGATCTTGATTTGATGGTATCCTGATTTCAAATCTACCTTTAAGAAGTAACACGCTCCACCCAAATTGTCCATTAAGTCTTCTATTCTTGGCATTGGAAACCTCTATCTTATGGTTATCTTGTTGATGGATCTGGAATATTTTCTCATCCTCCATTTTCCATCTTTCTTAGGCACTAAGATAGTGGGAAAAACACATGGGCTTAAGCTCTTCCTTATGAACCCCTTATCTAGTAATTTATGGACTTGTTTGGAAACTTCCTCATTTTGAATTGGTGTCAATTTATAGGCAGCTTTATTGGTCAAGTTAGCTACTGGTATGAGGTTTATTTTATGGTTGAAATCTCTTATGGGTGGAAAATAATCTGGAAAATATTCTTCTCCTATGCCTTTGTACTGGTTTCATAACTTCTGCACCTTTGGTGGTACTTCCTTCTTTGGGTTCCTCTTTTAGCTTGACTATGATGGCATATCCCTCATTTCCATCATGTTTGATCATCCTCAAGAATTATTCCCTCTCAATAACATGACACTATATCCCACATGAATTCCTTCCCCCTTTTCAGGGAATGGATCCATTTGGAACTTCTTTCCACTTTTTTGATAGCATAGGAGTTGTTTTTCCCATCACAGACTGCTTTAACATCATACTGCCATGGCCACCCTAACAAAAAGTGGCATGCATCCATAGGAAATATATCACACAATACTCTATCCCTATATTCCCCTATCTCAAAGTCTACCCTACGTGTTCATCTACTAACACTTGTTTCCCTTTATTAAGCCAAGATACTTTGTAAGGAATCACATGGGGTAATATTTTCAAACTAAGTTTCTCTACCATTTCAATTTATACTATGTTCTTTGTAGACCATGAATCTATAACAAATTTAAAATTTTTACCATGAGACTTAGAAGTTTTTTTGAATAGGATTTTCCTTTGAGGAGGCTCCTTGGAGTGAGGGACCTTCAACAATGTCCTTCTTGGTATCAAATTTTCACCATCCAAGATAGGTCCTGCTTTTCTTATGGGTGAGGTTACACTTTGGATATCTTCTTCCTACACTAGTTGAGTTCTCATTTCTCCCATGTATGAGCTTGTATCTTTTTTAGGACATCTACTCATATTATGTCCCACTTGGTGGCAGTGATAATATTTTCTAGTGAAAACAGTGGAACCTCAACTTTGATCTCCAAATCTGATAATATTTCTAGTGAAAACAGTGGAACCTCAACATTGGTTGCCAAATCTTCCCTTTCCATTGTTCCTTCCTATAAATGAGCCTTTGAATGGAAAAAATTTGTGTTTTGAGGCTACACTACCCTCTGTGGTATGTGAATCTTCAAGCCTTTGGGACATTTTCCCTCAACCAAATGTGCCTCTGCCCCTAAAGTTTCTTCCACCTCTATTTCTTTGGCTTTGTTCTCCTCTTCTCCTTATCTTTTCCTCTCCCCTAAGTGCTAATTGGAAGAACTTATGTACTATATCAGCCATGAGTATCCTTATTTCATCTTGCATTTTTTTCCTAAGTCCATTAAGGTACTTGGCTAACTTCCCCAGTTCACCTTCTTGTTTCCTAGCCCTCAAACTAAGCTTATGGAAATCTTTAGTGTAGGACCTTACATCTAAGTCTCTTTGTCTCAAGTTTTGCAACTTCTTGTGGATCTTTAATTCATAGTTCACTGGTATAAATTGAGCTTTGAGCTTGATCTTCATTCTTTCCCATGAGGTAATATTCTTCTTTCCTTCTTGCACTCTTTCTTCTTGCATCATATTCCACTACACTAAAGCTGAGCCCTTCATTTTTGACTTAGCCAAATTTACCCTCTTTTCTTCTACAACCTCTTTTTAGTCAAAGTGGTTATTTAGTGCTTCAATCAAGTCCAACAATTCCTTTCCATTTAGTTTCCCACTATAGAGAGGTAAACCTTCAAGGTTATCCTTAGTTATCGATTTTAAGGCATCCAAGAACAACTTATGATCCTTCGGCATGTCTTCCTCTCTCCTTTCTGTCTCAAGTTACCCATCATCATCTTCTATATCTATCTCATCTCCCCACTCTATCACCACTTTACCTTTCTCCTTCTTGTGGTCTAGGGATACCTTTATTTCTTCTCATAGTCTGGCCTCTGAGACAATTTCTTCCATGATCTACCTGGCGATATCTTGGGTCATAGTCTTTGGGGGAATTGAACTAGCCTTTGATTCTTCTAGGCCTGACCTACACCAAACCTAATCAATGTGTTTGGATTTAATACCAATATGATGTAGAGGGTTTGGAGTCTTTTATCATGTTGGTGTTTAAAATTGTTATGTTATAGAAGCAACCAATATACCTTGAGACTAATATTAGGAATGGTTAATTCCAAGTATGAGAGCTCTGCAATGTAACTGGACCAATGGTAAGACAAGACTATCCTCTACTTTTTTGGCTCTGCAAAACCAAGGTAGGGTGCACGTAATCCAGACAAAGATTTAACTTTCACAACTCACTATAACTCTAGATGATTATAACAGATTAATGGCAAGAAAGTATGAAATGATAACCACTCACTCAATGACACTTCTCTACCATGCAGGACTACAACCAAAAAAATTAAAAGGACTAGAATGGTTTTGATGTTTTTGATCAGGAATAATATAGCCAAGTGTATTCAGATATGTATCAAAATAGAAAATACTAATTACTGACCAGTGATTTATCCATTGAGCAATGATTCTAGTTCAAATACATGATAGAGAAACTAACTATTGTCAGGGACTTCAAAACCATAAATATAGATAACTTCAGTTCAAACACTTCTTATTAATCCTTATATAGACAATACCCAAAGAGTCTATATCTTATCCAAAGTAGATTTTAATTTGATCCTTGATCAAAACTATGGACTAAAACATATACATAAAGAAATTCTATGCAGTGAACCATAAGTTTCAAAACTCAAGAGGCAAGCAAAAAGGAGAGACTTGAATTAGAAATACTTTATTAAGTACAAGAGTCCAATTTCAATTCCAAAATATTTCAAAGCATATGCCACTTCAATAAATGCAAAAGGTTTGCAAATTTCTTATTCTTATGATAATAATCTCTAAATATACATCTTCTATACTCAACTAGAAACATTAAATAGCTTAGTTCCTGTATCACTTCCCAAATTTTCCAGCCTCTACTAAATGATCTTGGAAGTCTTTTTATAAGCCAAGGAATGCAACAAGCTTCAGATCATTTAGGGTTAGGGCTAAAATAATTAAAACACTAAATGAAAAAGAATATTAAATTCATTACACTAACCTAGCAGCTCTGTCATACAACTTAAAACATTCTCTTGAAATATTATGTTGAGAAGAATCAGATCTAGCTTCCATCCACCTAGGAACTTGCAGAATACAACCCTGCAAAAGGAATAATAAATGGAATGTCTGACATGCATTTAATACCCTGATAAAATATTGGCTCTTAAAATCTACAAAGTATCAAGAGCTCAGCATTTTAAAGAATAAAATCTGATCTCGGCCTCTACAATTCTAAAAAAGACCAGTTATTAATGGAAAAGAGTAGAGACAGGAATAAAACTTGATTAATAAATAGTCTAGGGCCCTAAAATAACATTCTCCGTTCAAGTGCATTCAAGTTCGCCCAATTTCCAATCTCTCAACATCTAACAGGTGTACAAGAAAAACCACAAAGATCAAATTCTATTAATTAATGATCTGTAATAAGACACGATCCACCGCTTAAAAACCCTCAAACAAAGATTTAAAAATTTGAAAACCAGTTAAACGGTCATAGGCGGTGTGAGCTTTGATATCAATGATCAAGATCAAGATTTTAGCCCCCTTTAAAACTTGGCCATAAATATCTTTTTAGGTTACTTGGGCTTTCAAACAACCTCTTTGGATAAGTGGGAGCTTGGCGTAATGCCTTCAAGTCTAGATCTCAAGAAAATTTACATTAAGCCTTCACGCCTACTACACAATCTTTTCTAACTTATCCTCCCTTTATCTTTTCCTTCCTGACTTCAGCCGAACCCACCAGAGACATGCGATAGATAGGCATAATGCCTTGATAGTTATTCAGATTTCTTCTTGTGATTAAGGAATCATGCCAACCATCTGATTGAAATTGATTTGCATGAAGCTTAACACCTTTAATCTCTGTGACCATTAGACACATGTCAAGTTATCACGCACTTGCGGCCTCTAAAAGAATATTCTCTTTCCCTCTGTGAGTTCGCAACCACCAAACATCTTTATCTTAGCATCTCCACGTGGCATCTTATCCCACACTCCTGAACTCTTCTCATCCATCCTCCTAACCTTCACGACTATGTGACACTGACCGCTAGCCATTAGTCGCGCACTCATGACTATTTCATGTCTCCAGCTCTAACTGCTGTGACCTTGTGGCAATCATTAGTCGCACACTCACACACCAGATGAACAAACTTCACTAACCATAGCAACTGTGCGATAAATGGTTTTTGTGCACTTGCAATCATTTCATGCTACCCTGTCTGACTACTGCAAGTGAATGATAAGTGCCACCTGATATTTCCTCCACATCATCGCTGCATGGGCCCACAAAATTAGTCCATGGTCTGCTAGCTGGCCATCCACATCACTACCTGACCACCGAGCCATCTTCCAAAAGGCACGTGCCTTTTAGGCACTTCACTACTATGGTCTGTAATATAAAAATATTAAAATTTTCCTCCATACAAAAAATGTGGGATAAACATCATGGAGCATTTCAAACCAATGAAGGCGCCATGACTGCTCTAATCTTTTCGTAACTTTTTAACTATATAGAGACCATCAAAAGGGAGAAAAACACAATAAATTCATTCCTCATGCATATTTTTGGCACAAAACAAAGAAGTAAAAAACCTATGTACTGAGACATTTCCTCCATTAAAGCTCTAGTTTTTTTAAAACATACCATCATTTTGAACACTTGACCTCATGGCTTAATGGATTAAACACTAAATTGACTACATCTTTGCTTCAAGTCATTAAACTGACTGTTAGATCTTCTTGAACTTGATTCCCTTTTAACTGTCACAGTGACCCTAGGATGATGATGTCACAACTTCCAGATGTCACTTAGGTTTGATGACTTGATGAATAAATATCTTCATCTTTCTCTTTAAGTCTTTAAGCTGACCGTCAGATCTTCTTCAAGTGCTTGCCTTTAATCTCCTTTTTACAACTATGATGGGCCCGCCATGTGCCATGTGTCATTTAGGCTTAATGGCTTGAAGGATAAATCAACTGCATATTTTCTTTAAGTCATTAAGCCAACCCTTAGATCAAAATTGAGTTGCACGACAGATATAAAGGGTAAAGTTTTTCAGGGATGAAGACTTAGGAAATAGGGAAATATTAAAGTGAACCATGTACGACTTAGGAAACATGAAACCTAAGGGTTTTAAGTGATAAAATGGCCCCGCTTGAAAACAACTTAGAAGAGATAATGTAAGCAACTTAAGTTACAAAAAGTAACTTCAAAATAGAATCCACCAAGAAAGTTTAGGGTTTTCGCAAGATTTTCATGAATGACTTAGGGCTTTAGGCCAAAGACCTAAAAGAATTTGCAAAAACTAGAAATAAAACCTCAGAACCATGAATTTTTTTTGTAGTGCTAACAGTGGCTCCAATTGGGGATGCATGTCTCTTGCAGGCATGATAAGATTATTGAACTCTGAGTTGAGTAGACCACCTATAGGAAAGAAAGTAACCTACAATAGACAATAAAAAAAAGGAATATGTACACAAAAATTATTTACAGATGAATGTTCATGGATTCAAAAAACATTAGGAGGAATAGAGATTTAGGAACTATCCATGAACATGCAATTCCAAAAAATTTCTAGTCAAATATTTTAAAATATAAGAATCAGAACTCCATTTGCTGTCAATGATGTATGGTCCTAACTAGATAGGGTCAAACTTGCCATGTTTTCCTTTATCTTCCAATCTGGCATTTCACATTAATACCAAATCATTAACTTCAAAACTTCTAGCAACAATCCTTTTGTCATACAGATCCTTATATTGAAGCTGCAACCTAACATTTATGTCATGTGCTTCCCTTCTTGATTCATCCAACTACAAAATCATCCATCTAGATCTCTGTTTCATCATCTAATTCATCATCATATTTCTGGATAAAGTTGTACATTTGCAATAAATTATTCTGTGGCAACCTTGCATGTATGCCATAAACTAAATCAGAAGGTACACAACCAATAGCTTTCTTTACTGTTACTCTATCAGCCCACAAAGCTTTTTGCAAATTTGAATCCCGAGCCCTTTTGTTCATATATAGTACTCTTTTTAATATCTTTATAAGGCTTTTATTACTGAATTTAGCTTGTCCATTTCCCTGTGGATGATATGGGGAAGAGTAAGAAATTTGGATTCCATACTATTGGCAGAAGTCACTAAACTCTACAGATTTGAAATACATAGCATTACCTACCACAATAGTTTTGGGACAACCAAACCTAGTGAGAATATTTTGTAGCATATAAATTCAATAATAACTTTACTAGTAGCTTTTTAGGTGGGAATTGTTTCAACCCACTTAGTAAAGTAATCGGTTACTACCAAGATCCATGAATGACCTCCAATAGATTTGTTAGGAATCTCTCCAATAAAATCCATTCCCCACCTTTGAAAAGGTGCTTCAACCATGACATGACTCAAAGGTAAGTTCCCACTAAACTTAAGCTTACCTTCAAATCTTTTGCAGGCATCACACTTCTTGACATAATTATGAGCATCCTTGAAGATAGTAGGCCACCAAAAACCAGACCTCATAATCTTATGTGCAGTAGTCTTAGCCATATAATAACCACCACATGCACCATTATGCATTTGTTCCAACAAGTTCTTAGATTTATCATAGTCAACACACTTGAGCAATACTCCTTCATTTCTCCTCCATCCTAAGTGACCTTGAATGATTGCATACTTAAGGGCATGCAGCTTAACTGTTCTCTTTCTATTTTCATTCATTTCAAGAGGCAATATCATTCTCTGTAAATATCTAATAATTCCCTTAGACCATTCACAACAATCCATATCACAAATATAAGGCCTCTTGTTTTCTTCTAAAATATTTACTTGATTTGCATCTAAATTACTTTGAGCCATTAGTTTTGCAAGCCCTAGGCCTCTAACCAATTTTATGATTTGAATAACAATATTGAACCCTTGGATTTTATTTATCCATCTACACCTCCTTCCTGAAACTTCCTGTTGAACCAGAATGTCCTTCACAACAGCACTTGGCACATAAGCAAAAACAATTTCTCGTACCAAATAGCATCTAAAGCTTTTACAACTTTAACCATAACATATGCTTGTTTTTCCATA
Organism: Thuja plicata; assembly: GCA_018584345.1. Taxonomy (NCBI): domain Eukaryota; kingdom Viridiplantae; phylum Streptophyta; class Pinopsida; order Cupressales; family Cupressaceae; genus Thuja; species Thuja plicata. The sequence goes on from MU228270.1 coordinate 626,410, forward strand.
ATATCATACTTTAATTCTGTTGCTTGTAAAGTCTTACTAAAAAAATAAATGGGATGTTCAAAGCCCTCTAAATTCTTTTGTAATAATATTGTAGCAACAATATGTGTGCTAAAATGTTGACACACTTCTATGAGTCATTATATCAAAGATTGGTCAAGAATGAGGTCTCAAATGGTGACTCATAGCTCTCTATTCATGGAGTGCATGGGTTTATAATGAAGACCCTCAGTTTAGACCTAGTTTGTGCCCATGCAAGTACACCATAAAATGAGAGATTCAAAGAGGAAAAGAAAGAATGCTAGTCTCCATGATCATCAAATATGCATGCAAATGAAAATGGAAGCTATTCTATATTATAACAATGCATGAAAGAAAACTAATTTATAAAAAAAATATGCATGCAAGATTATTCTATGAAATGAAATATGAATTTAATATAACATGGAAGTACAAGAGTAATCTAAATGGATTGCCATAGATGCATGAGAGAAGAAGACAAGAAAAAATAAGTTGCAATGTTCAAGCTCAAGTGCTCAAACTCTCCAAAATCGCTCTCCAAAACCTCCAACATAACAATAACATAAAACCTTGGATCCCAAAATGAGAAGGAGAGGGCTCCTTATAAACGAAAGTGTGGAGAGGAATGCATCCTCAAGAGCAATGTGGGATAAATCCCTAAAAAGGCAAGCAAGAGGAAAAAAACCCACCACCTAGGAGTATGTTAAGAGAAAAAAGAATTTTTATTTGATTTATTTAATTTATTTCCCTTTTTTTTTATCAAAAAGAGAGCTTTAAGTGAGGATTTTATTTTATTTAATTAAAAGAGGGTTTTTATTTTAACTAAATAAGATTATTTTATTTAATTAAAAAAGAGATTTTAATTAATTAAGATAAGATTATTTAATTAAAAGAGAGATTTTAATTAAATAAGATAAGATAATTTAATTAAAAGAGAGATTTTAAATAAATAAGATAAGATAATTTAATTAAAAGAGAGATTTTAATTAAATAAGATAATATTATTTAATTAAAAGAGAGATTTTCTTTTAATTAAATAAGATTATTTTATTTAATTAAAAGGGATGTTTTCTTTTAATTAAATAAGATTATTGATGAAATGATCAAACCTTAGGAAATATTAAAGTAATTGAATTAATTATGATTTGATCAAGGAAATTGTTTTGAATTAAAATGTTGCAAAACATTGATTAGGAATTTGATAAATTGATTCTGTCATTTGATAAATTGAAGAGTGGGGGCCCATAGTCCAGGCAACCATTTTAGGGTGCATACATTTGCCTTTCTTTGACTAATTTGTGATCTTTATGGGAACACATATAGTCAAAGAATGGAGTTGAAGTGTGAGATCAATTTGGGATCACAAAACAACCCAGACCTGTGATCGATGGACGGGAACACAGAAGGACAAAGATAAGCTGATTGAAAAAGACAAGGTCAACACCCCTATAAATAGGTAATTGACATGTCCAAGATAAGAATCTCAAGCAATGTTTTCCCAAGCGGAGAAATTGATAAAGTTGAATCAAGGATTGAAGTTTGATAGGTACTGCCCCCTTGTGATCAAAATCAAAATGAGATAGATGAGAAACAACAAATTGATAAATTTGATCAAATCGAACTAAAGATAAGGTTCTTGATTTAATATGAAAGATATAAGGATCACAGAACCAAGGTAGATCATCAAGCATAGAAGATTATGCCCCAAGGTTGAATTAGAAGAAAAGAAGTGGGGTGAAAGCGAATGGAAGATAGAAGTTTGGAAGAGGTGGAAAGAAATGGGGAGAAGAAAGAGAATTTTTCTTAAGAAAGAGAATGGCCCAAAATCAATCAACTGTTTAAGATAGAAAATTTTGATTGAGATCACGAAAGAAGATAAGGAAATGAAGATCAAAACATGAACACAATTGATTAAAAGTCCACATGCAAGATGAAGGAAAAACCCCTCTCAAACTCATAATGCACCCTAAAGATGCAAATTAACATGAAGTCTAACAATGCAAGCTACATGAAAATGCAAAGGTGTACTTGCAATAGAGAAACAATAACATAGGATTTTGTGTTCATCATTCATTAGAGAATGTTAAGGAACTTATTTTCATCATTGGGTGATTATTAATGGACATCAGAAAATCACACAATCATCACTAGTCACAAGCCCAAATATGAAGATATGAATGTGATTTATATAAGATTAGAATGTGGAAAGATTATAACATAAGCATCAAAGACATAAAGGTCAAGATCATTTCAATGTTAGTTTACCCAATTTAATTTAGCAAAACCATGCTCGCATCAAGGCATAGATGCTGGGATGACCATAAGAACGGTTGTGGGAAAATAGTTAAGGATGATGCCTCAAATCTCCTAAGTGTTTCAAGGGGACAAAAGGAGACACTCTAGAGTTTCAAGACCTCACCCACAAGCATAAAGTAAGTATAAACATGCCCCATGCCCCATGCCCCATGCCCCAATTCCTCTAGCTATGCATCCTGGAGAGACTTATTAGACAAGGACACTCAATGAAAATCAATAACAGTCAGCACACAAAGAAAAGATCATGACATAGCTCAAGCATTAAGTGTTGTGTTTAAAAATTGAAGTGTGTTAACTGATACTGAGTCCCAAGGATATGGATCAAATGCTTGCAAGCAGGTAAGATCGCATGAAAAAATTGGGCAAGACCAAACCAATAAGTGTTGAAAAATAATCGATGTCAGGGGTTGTGTTGAAAAAAACAGTGGGGGTGGTGTTGAAAAAAACCGTTTGTGACATGTCCTAAAGACTAACACATCCAAGAGACCAAAGCTAACACAATTATACCCCCTAGAAAAATACAAAGACCAATTCCAAAATAAGGAAACAAGGACAAGGCATGATGGAGAAAGGATAATTTTTGATGACACATGCTAAGAAATAGGGATGCAAAGGCCTCAAGTAGCGTCCGTTTCCCAGTTTTCACCACTTGGATTTTTTTTTTTTTTTAATATTTTAATTTTTTTATTTTTTTGTATTTTTGAAATATATAATTTTTTTGGGAGATACATCAAAGCTCCTATTACTAGGTTTTCACTAAGATGATCATTTTTTTAGGACATTTTCTGATTTTTAGAATTGTTGACAATATATCATTTTTTTTGGATTTTTTCAAAATCAATAAATATGTACAAAGGGTGCCCCCAGATAGAATGGGCATCATGGATAAAACTTATTCAGGTGTAGGACATTTATAGGATTAGGGAGATGCTCTCCCTCTACTATAGATAGTAAATAATCAGTTGACCCAAAAGCAATTGTAATGATGTAAGGTCCAAGCCAATTAGGTTCAAATTTTCCCTTTTGATATCTATGTTGTTGATTCTTAGGATTTTCATGTAGGACAAGATCTCCCACTTGGAATTCTCTAGGGAGAACCTTTTTGTTGAAGGCTTTGGACATGCACTTTTAATAAACCCTCATATTGTCAATTGACGCTTGACCTTTCTCATTTAGAAGTTCTAACTCTTGAAGTCTCATGGTACGATAGTATTCATGTGTAACTAGACCTTTAAGGGAAAATCGAAGTGAAGGAATCTCAACTTTCAATGGTAACACTACTTCAGCGCCATATGTAAGGTAAAAAGGAGTAGCCCCAGTAGGAGTACGAATACTCATTCTATAGGCCCACAAAGCTGGATTTATCTGAAGTGCCAATCTCTACCATTCTTACAAACTACTCTATGTAGGATTTTAAGAATGGTTTTGTTTTATGCCTTTGCTTGACCATTTCCTTGTGGTATGTAAATGGAAGACCAATGTTGTTTAATCTTGAATTTTAGGAAGAGTTGTTTAAGATCTTTATTTTTGAGCTCGCCTCCGTTGTTAGTGATAATATTGGAAGGCACTCTATATCAACAAATGATATGGTTCAAAATGAATAGAGAGAATGTCTTGCCCGAGGCAATAGAAAGTGAGACAACTTCTACCCATTTAGTGAAGTAATCAGTAGCAGCGATAATAAATTGTGTCCACCTGATGAGTTGGGATGAATCTACCCAACAAGATCAAAGGCCCCACGCTAAAATGGCGAATGCGATATAGAAGGAATGAGCTCCCTTCCTGGAGCATGTATTAGGTTACCATGTTTCTGACAATTTTCACATGACTTTGCAAAAGATACTGCATCAATCTGCATCATAGGCCAATAGTACCCCACCCTAAGCATCCTTTGAGCCATGGAAAGACCATTGGAATGTCCCACATAGATTCCCTTGAGGATGTCAACTAATGCTTGGTCAGATTATTCCTTTTCTGAGCATATAAGAAGTGTTCCATCTAGACCCCTCCTATACAAATCACCAGAGAGAAGGGAATGATGAGAGGAATTTTGAGTAAGGTTTTTATGTTTAGATTGGTTAAAGGTTTCAGGTATAATGCCATCACAAAGGTATGAGTAAATGGCACCATAACAGGATGACTCATGACAAAAAAGGGTACAAATGACACTACTTTCCTGGGAGTCATAGATAGGGTGATGTAGCTCTTCCACCAGGAATTCAAATCTGGATTCATATTTCCATAACTGAAGGAGTGAAGCAAGTGTAGCCATAGCATTAGCTCCTTTGTTTTCTTCTCTAGGGATTTTCTGAAACATGACAAATGTGAAGTATCATTTCAAGGAATCAACCATTTTCTTGTAAGGTACCAACTTCTCATTTTTTGTTTGATATTCATCATTGACTTGGTTGGTTATCATCTGTGGATCCCCATAGATGTGTAACTCTATGATTCTCCATTATATGGCCATCTTAAGTTCATTTTTTAAAGCTTCATATTTAAAAATGGTGTTTGTACATGGGAACAATAACTTGTAAGACTTAGGAATCGTGTACCCATGAGGAGAAACAAACAACACACCAGCTCCTGAACTATTTTGCATAAAGGATCCATCAAAGAACATCTTCCATGTTCTTTCAGTTATATACATGAGGTGTTCATCTAGGAAGTCAACTTGAATAGGTGCATTATCTTTTATTGGGAAATTAGCCAATTGATCTACTATGGCTAGTCCTTTGATTTCTTTACACTCAATGTAGTCTATGTCAAAATCTGAAAGGATCATCATCCATTTAGGAAGTCTACCTGTGAGGGAAGCCTTACCTAGTAAATACTTGAGTGGATCTATTTTTTCTATGAGGTGTATAGTGTGCGCAAGCATGTAATGAAGCAACTTTTGGGAAGAAAAGACAATTGCAAGGCAATATATCTCAATGCTAGAGTAGTTAACCTCATATGAAACAAGAATGCGGCTAATGAAGTATATTTCTCTTTCTTTCCCATGTTCATCAAGTTGAGCTAGTAATGCCCCCAAGGAAGATTTTGTCACTGAAATGTATAGAATAAGTAGTTTCCCTCGGATAGAAGGCATTAAAATAGGAGGATTTTCCAAGTATTTCTTGATTTGATCTATGCTCTTTTGACAATCCTCATTCTAAACACATTTGACTCCCTTGTGTAAGTTCTTGTTGAAAGGTTGAGCTCTATCTACCAACTGTAAAATGAATCTCCTTATGGATTGAAGATGTCCTTTAAGACTCCTCATTTGACTAATTTTTCTATAAGGTGGCATATCATGATTGCTTGGATTTTTTTAGGGTCTACCTCTATTCCTCTTGGTGAAATGATGAATCCTAGTAGTTTTCCAGAGGTGAATAAAAATGCACACTTTTAGGATTTAACCTTAGTTGAAATTATTCCATGTGATCTAGAATGACTTCTAAATCATCTAAGTATGTCTATCTTTTCTTATACTTGGCCAAGGTGTCATCCACATAATATTCCATGTTTTTGTGCATCATGTCATGAAAAATGGTTGTCATAGCTCATTGATAGGTGGCTCCTACATTTTTCAATCCAAAAGGCATAACGTTCCAACCATAGGTACCCCATGCACAAGTGAATGCAGTCTTTTCTTGATCTTCAGGAGCTATCAAGGAATAAATATCATAACCCACAGTCATATCCATTATCATGTCTATATTGGGAAGTGGAAAGTCATCCTTTAGACATGGTCTATTGACATCTCTAAAATCTATGCAAACTCAAATGGATTTGTCATGTTCTAAAACTAGTACAATGTTTGATTTCCATTCAGCATAGGCAATAGCTCTTATGAATCTTGCACCAAGGAGTTTCTCTAATTATTCTTTGACTAGGAGAGTTATGTGAGGATGCATCTTTCTCAATTTCTATTTAACCAATGTGACACTCAGAGCTATGGACAAGTGACACATGATAATATTAGTGTCCAACCCTAGCATATCTGAATAAGTCCATGCAAAATTGATCTTCTTCTTCTATAAAAACTTAGTGTAAGATTATTTTTCTTATGGTGACAAGGACTTAGACAAGTGTACTATCTGTGGAGCCTCATCTGTACCCAAATTGACTGCTTGTATTGGTTGAATAAGCACTAAAGATCTATCTTGAAAGTAGCTAGGGAGATGATCAAGCACCTCATCCTTAGGTGCCTCAGAGAGGTTTTCACCCTTGGATACATCATTTATTTTTACTTTTTATGGGTTTGACACCACCACACAGTGGTTTTTTCCATCAAAACTCCTATTCTTTTGATTTTCTTTTCTTTTTATTTTGTGACTAAGGTACTTGATGTCTAGATCTGTCATGCTTGTAGCTGGTTCACTAGTGGAAGAGACTACGGGTCCAATGGCATTCAAGTAACATACTATCTCATAATTATTTTCAAACGTTAAGAGCCTCATATTCTTGATAGTGCTAGGAAAAATCAATGAGGTCAGGATGAACAAGGGGTAAGTCAATGACTGGTTGAAGGTTGTAAATGACAATGATATCATCTCTGGTGACTGAAGAGTTGGAGTCCGTCAAGTATCCTTCTAATCTACCCAAATCAAGATTTGTCCTAACAAGTGAAGAATCGTCCATTTAGGCAACATGTGGGTTAAAATCCTCTAATCGTATACGTGACTCATCAGCTACCTCAGGTTGAGAACTATAAGTGTGAATGACATCAACATCCATGTCAACTGTGGAAGGCTCTGAGAAGGAGTCCCATTCATACTCATATGAACTTGTTTCTGAACTTTGACTAGGATTTTTACACCATAAAGGTTTGAGATGTCTTGATGTGGAAGTTCTAATGTCATCAAGGGTAACACCTTCTCTTTCTATCAAATGAACAAGATTCTTTTTCTGACATTATCTGAAAGGATCTTCTACATCTAATTCATCTTATTCTAAGGTTGCAAATGTCTCATGAGTGATTGGACTATCTGAATCTCTCCAAAGGAGATTAGTGGAAGGGACCCAATCTTCACACATGTCTTGCTGATCTTTCAAAGTAGGTATATATTCTAGTTCATCTTCACTATCTGAATCATCAAGGATAGGAGTAGTGTTCTCATTGTGATCCAAAAATCTTATGCCAATCGTCTTCTTAGAATTGCATCCAAAAAGAGCATGATTAAGAGGTTTGGCTATAGCATCCAATCTGTGACTAAGAGGGCCATGTCCAGGATAGCCCATCTATTTGAGAAAAGTATACCCTCTTCCATAAGCCTTAGGAGAGAGAGAGAAGTTATCATTGTTCATGTATTTTGATTCTCTATAAATCCAGTCTTGAACAACTGTCTCTTCCTTCTCATCTTGAATAGGCACCAAGGACTCTACAAATGTGCCAAATAAAGTCATAGTTGAAGAGGAAGGTCTCATTTCTTGTGAAGGCTTGCCATAATACCTAGGTGAAATTGCAAGTGTTGTGAGGGAGTTGAGTTGATACCCCCCCATGCCAAGGTCTACTGACTTGAACTGGTCTTTATATTCAGCTAAGGTTGTATCAAAGTCTTCTACTTCTCTACTAAGGGGAACATGAGCACTCACTAAAACTAGGTCAATAAATAAAGTGTTATCCCCAGGTATACAAATATCTATTCCATTTTAAGGGAACTTAACACACTAATGATAGGTAAATGACATTGCTTGCATATGATGAATCCACGGTCTAACAAGTAAGATATTGTATGCTAGGGGGCTAGCGTCAACTATTTGGAATAAAACATCTTTTTCAACAAGGCCAATCCTAACAGGAAGGATGACCAACCCCTTGGAACTTCTTTCTTCCTCATCATAGGCTTTGATAGTGATATTTTTTCTGGTATCTATGACTTGTTCAAAATAACCCAACTTCTTCAAAATACTCAAGGAACAAATATTAAGCCTAGCACCCCCATCTATCAACACGTACCTAACATGAGTTTTGTGGCTCATGACCTCAATATGAAGAGAGAGATTGTGTGGGTGGCTCAAAGCTTTATTATCATCCTCTGAAAAGGTAAGGTAATGAGGGATAGAAATATGGTTAACCATGTGTTGGAATTGATCAATGTCTAAGTTTTTGGGGATGTTTGCCGCACACAAAGCATCCTCAAGGACTTGCTTGTGTCTTGGGAATAGCTCTAAGAGATCAAAGATCAAAATCTGAGCTAGGGTTCTTTGCAACTGATTGACAATATTATAGCTTGACTAAGGATTTCCTACTAGTTTTGAGGTGACATTCTTGGATGTCACTTGCTTAGGTTTAATTGTTTGACTTGAATTGGGTCCTCTAATGACAATGAGACCTTGGATTCATGTGACAACATTGAGAGTTTGAGATGACACTTTAGAGTTAGGACCCCTTAGCACCAAGATGGGTTCTTCATCAAAGATAGGAGGAGAGTCCATGTCTAGATCATAACCATAGGGACCTTTATCCCTCATCATGTTGACATTCTCTTCTACAACTTCAAGCATGTTTACAACATTCTCAGCATCTTTGTAAGTGTAATTGAATTCAACCTTTCCATTCTTAGGTTTAGAGGTTTCCCCCTTCTCATACTTGGGTAAAGGTTCTTTGAATGCCTTATGATCGATGTTGGTGTTCGATACATTTACCTTAAGTTTTCCATTCTCAATGAGATCTTGGATGATATGTTTGAGTTTCCAACAATTTTCAATATCATGTCCAATGCCATTGTGAAACTTGCAAAAGGATTTCTCATCCCACCAATGTGGCTTAACATCAGGTGTATAATGCTTCACGGGATCTTGAGGATGTGCAAGGTTTTTGGAAATGAGTGTTTTCAAGACATCCTCATATGAATCACCAAGTTTTGAAAATTGACATCTCTCTTTCTTAGGCTTATCTTGGTATCTTGGCTTGTTCTATTGTTGATTAGATACATTGATTTTCATGGCTTGAACAATGCTAGACAAGTGGAGAACAGGTTGATCTTTGGGTTGGGAGGAGTGCACAACTCCATCATTGACCACTTGTTTTTTCCTTTTCTAATGTGATTTATTTCCTTTATCCTTGTTAGGGTTGTTATTTTGACCATTGTTGTTGTTTTTGTTTTTGTTTCCATGTTTGGTAAAAATTCCTTGTTCTTTCAAAACATCCTCAATCCTACATGTGGTTTCAACCATGGTGTCAAAGGAATCAAAAACCATCTTCCTAACTTCATACCGCATTTCAGGAACCAATTTGCTGACAAGGATGTCAATCTTCTCATTTTCATGGATGGTCCTAGAGTAGCTAGAGAATTGTCATCTCCACCTTTGCAAGAAAGTGACAAAGGATTCCCCTTGATTTTTCTTTAAGTTGCATAAGTCCAACATGGTGATAGATCCTGAAAGGTTGTATCCAAAGTTTTGGACAAATCTATGGATGAGATCTTTGAAATTCTTAACGGGCGGAGTTATGTTGGTGAACCATTCCATCGCTTGACCCTTAAGACTCCTTTAGAAAAATCTCATGAGGTATGAGTCATCTTGATGGAACTCAAAACTCGTGATATAGAATTGACACACGTGATCATGTGGATCTCTATTCCCATCATACTTGTCATATTGAGGGATCTCAACCTTTCTAGGGAAGTCTTTCATGCTAACACTTTTTTCAAAAGGATTAGGACAAATTGAATCAAGTAAGAATGAACTCTTGGGTGCCAACATCTTTTCCATCATACTCTTAATTTGTTTGATCTCTTCTTCTTGAGATGGACCTTGCTTCTTAATCTTATTGTCCACATCAAAGTTGTAGGGGACTCTAGCACCCTTGTTGATTAAACTCTCTAGGAACTTATCTTTATTTTTCTCTAAGTATCTCTCCACATACTGCTGTAAGAGTGGTTCTTGTTGTATCTTCATAAAGTCAAAACTTGAGCTACTACCCCCATATTGTGAACCATGGTGAGCATGTTGTGAAGGTTGTCTTGAGTTACTAAGATGTGTTTGTCTCCTAGATGATCATGTCTTGAAACCCTTCTTCTTATAGGGATAGGAGATTGTGAAGGTGTGATTGAATGTGTTCCACTTCATGGAGTCTTAGGAGGGGTGGATGGAGGAGAGATGTTTCCACCACCAAAACACATGTTAAATTGATCATTAATTTGTTGAGCCAAGAGTCTATCTTGGAGAGATGTTTCCACCACCAACACACATGTTAAATTAATCATTAAGTTGTTGAGCCAAGAGTCCAACAAGGTTTGTCTCTGCAATTCTAGGAGTCTAAATTGCTCTTCCTTTTTAGCTTGCTCATCTAGGAAGGATTTCTTTTCATGCTCAATTTTCTGAAGTCTTTCACTCGTGTATCTTGAAGGTGTTTTGAGTGGTGAACTTGGTCTTGAATGTATAAACAATTCATTGGTGTATGTTGCATTCACATGAGTGTCATAAGGTTCATCATCTTGGATTTCATGTTGTGATTTTTCTTCTTGATAGGCTTTCCTCTTACCTCTTTCAGCCCTTTGGTATACATCTAGATATCTAGTTGAGATAAGAGGTGAGACTGGTCAATTTTGACGATAGGAATTACCAAATGAAACAGTATCTCTATGTCATCAAGGTGTTTATCCATTTCTTCCCTCTCTCACCAAGTTATTGTGTAACTCATATCTATATCCAAGTGAGAAGATGCTAAGGGTGTACTCAACTCACTAAGGTTACTCTTGGGATAAAACCAAACTTTTGAGTTGTTCCTGGGTGATTGATCAAATAAAGGTTCTTTTCCCTTACATTTTTGGCAAGTTTGAACTAAGGGTAATTGGTTAAAGACTACTTGAGGTTTCTTTCCTTGATCTACTTGATATCTTGTTGTAATTGGCATGAAAGAAAAGGTACTAGGTGATAAGATGAAACTAAGAAACATTGGTACCAAACTAGGATAGTAAAAACACCCACTTGTCCAAAAGAGAGGTGATAAGATAGAATTTTGCAAGAGGCATAAACCAACACTGCCACAAAGGTTCCCACTGAATGGGTGAATACCCTAACACATATCGATCAGGAGGATGATTTACCCAAGCTATATTGATTGAATTTGAATTGTTATGGAAGTAAATGGACAAGAGATTACTAAAAATCTCCAAGCGTGTTATCAAAGGATCCAAATTTTTATCTTCTCAACAAGGACGGTTTCTAGCTCACTGACACCAAGCAAGGTCACTTGTGAAATCAAATATTACTAGTTCAAGAGGTCAAAATAGAAGAATCCAAATTGTAAACATGCTTCTAATAGTGGATTAAGTGACCTAATCTAACTTGGATCAACTGTTTCTAAAAATTTGTGATGGTTTCATGTGAAGAAGTGTTCTCTCATGTGAAGAAAAAGACAGGCTCATGTGAAAATTGGCAAACTGGGAGGCGACAGGTGCTGACAGCAAGTTCTAAAAAGTTGGTTTTTGACTTGGGAACTCAGTTTTTGTTTGTTTTAATTAACCAAATAGATGCACTAACAAATTTTTATCATTAATCAGGCACGCAAGACAATAATCAGGGAGTTCAAGCATACAAATGTCTTCAAACAATGAGCAAGGGACAAAGCAACCTTGCGCATGAACAAGAATAGTGTTGTAGTATTCTACTCATTGAGAACTCTACTTGTGTATGTTCTCAAAATGTTTTTTAGTCACGCATGTAGTCCTAGAAAATAAAAATTTGGCTGTACTATGGTTCATAGTAATGGTCAAATCTACAACTCTTGCAATCTCAAGTGGGCAAACTCCAATCTAGGCGCACTGGGGTTTTGACACAGTCTGAGAATTTAATCAATCAGGAGCTACTAAGGATATTTGATAGCCCAATAAGAGACCACACCTATGGATATTTCTTCCACAAGGATGTTTATATAGAGGTTGTTTCTCCATGGTAGGAGTGGCTAATACAACTTGAGGTTCCGTCCACATGGTTTACGCAATAAAGGGAGTGTCCACTTTGGTTAACCCTCTCTAATAAGGAAGACACACAACATGGACCACATGGGGACTTAGTTCAGATTCAAAGGTTCCAAGTTTCTGATGCTCCCAAAGGGAACAAAGCATAATCATCTAGCCTCTTCACCTTGTGTACGAGGAATCCTTCAACCTGTTGGGAGCAAGCTCAAACATGCAAAAATTAGTGGGTTAGCACATAAATCATTTCAAAAGCCATGTAAGAGATCAAGCAAACAAAAAAGAATACCAAATAACATTATATAGAGCTTAAAAATAAGTAAACAATGCACCCTATTCTACTCATTTTGATTTTATTTTTTAAATGGATGTGGGTGTGCTCTCACAAACACACAAAGTGCAATGGATCCCAATGCAAATGCAAGATTGTCAATAATGAAGGAATTCAAGAACTAGTATAAGGAACTAGCCTCAAATCATTCAAAAGGATGATATTCTAAACTATGAAAATGAAGATGATATGCATATGCTATAAAGAAAATAAGGTTCATTCACCAATTAAGAGCCTAGCATGTGATATCTAAATGATTTAAGAATAAACTAGAAGCATATGAAATCAAGAACTATGAACTTCTAAATGCCAAATAGCATGATAACAATGCAAATTGAGAGATGAAAATATGAGAGGTGAAGGCCTCTATTTATAGAGTTTTTAGAGAGAGGAAGAGGCTTGGATGAAGTGACACCTATGTGACATCCACATAAGAGCCACATGGGAGACACATGGACTTGAAAATATGGCCAATTTTGAGTCAAAATTGGCATTAATATTGAGTAGCTCAATATTTCAAAAGTGGAGACAAAGTTGTAAGAAGGAATTAAAGAGGAAAGGGTGCCCATTTTGGAGAGAAATTCCCCATGTGGGTGAGCATTCCATTAGCCTTAAAAAGGTTAGGAATCACCCATTAAACATGGTTAGAGGATAGTTAGGTGTGGAAGCATACTTAGGAAATGAGGTGATGGGAGTAGGGTAGGAATAGGGTAGGCTTTAGGGTAGGATTAATAGGTTCCTAGCTAGGGTTTTAGGGTATTATTCAAATCAAATTTGAATAAATTATGTTTTAGAAGAATTAGGAAAATGGAGGATTTAATAAATATAAACTTATTAAAAGGGGAATTTTGTGGAGGCAAATGTATTTAAAATAAAATACATTAGAATAGTATTTAAATTATTGATAACTGAACCTGTTTAATTGATTGAATTAAATAGTTAGAGGAATAAGAGGGAAAATAATATTAATATTTTTGGATGTCTACATTTTGGTCCTCTTTGACATGGTGTCGCAAGTGACATTTTATCAAAGACATGAAAATGAGTTACCCTAGAGGAAGAGGGTTTCTAGGAGTCGTGCTGAAGCAATGATGGTAGAGGGTTGTGCCCCCTTGAGAAAAGAATACAACAAAGACAATGTTGTGGGATTTTCTTGAAAAAGGACACAACAAGAAGGAGGAAGGGAGAGGAGGTAATAAATAGAAGCCTTCTAAAATGCAACTAAGAATGTAAATGCAAGGATAAATTTAAATGCAGCTAATGAGCTTTGAGGATCCATTTGTGTGAAAAATATGGAGAGCACATCCGATTTTGATATTGCAATAGGAGGTATGCATCAGGTGTTAGAAAACACTGATGACAAGATTCCTTTGCGTGGACTAGATGCTCAAACAAAAGCAGACTACAAAAGACATAGGTAGCAGTAGCAACCAGTCACAATGCACCAAGATATAGTAGATCGAGGTAGTGGTGAGTAGGTTTGAACTGACACAAAAAGATAAAATTAATAAAGAAGGCCTCATGACCAAGTAGTCATTTGGTCCAAATTTCTTGCCATGAACGAGATTGATGTGATGAAGGATTTGATAAGCCAATGTCGGAAGGATGCATCCTGACGGGCAAAGATTGGATTTGATTTGATTTGATTTGATGGAAATATATTCACTGGCAAAAGATGTGAATAGGATGGAGAGCAAGGATAGTCGGTCACAAAATTGAGTTGGTGAAAAATAGTTTCACAGTCGCATGAGTCGAAACATTGCTGAAAATGAAGATCGGGAACAATGCAGAAAGAACGAAGGATTTATTGCATGATTTTGGATGATTTTTTATTTTTTAAAATTTTGTTGGATTTTGTGATTTTTAGGATTTTTTGATTTCTTTGGATCTTTTGATTTTTAGGATTTTTTGTTGGATTTTGTGATTTTTAGGATTTTTTTGATTTCTTTGGATCTTTTGATTTTTTTTTGATGCATTTAAGTTGTACAATGGGATGGTGAAGATGCTGAGGAGACTGATGATAAGATGCACAGGGGCTTGAGATGATGGATGAGATGATAAGGATGCACATGATGTTTCCCATGTCAAGAAAGAAAGTGATTGTATTAATATGAAAGAATTGGATGCATAGATAGAATATATTGAATTGGATAGGAAGGAAGAATAAATGGATGAAAGGTAGAATGGATTAGAAGATAAATGGATTGGATAGAATTGAATATGAATGAATTAAAAGATAAATGGTTTGGAAGGATGGATGAGGGAAGATGGATATTGTGATCGATGACAAGGAAACACCAAGGAATGGTGGAGATGGGAAGATAGCTCAGAGGGGAGATAGATTGAGGGAATGGATGGATAGGAATCCAAGGACTATGGGGAAAAGGATGCCCCCATGCTATAGGATGAATGGTGGAGAGATGGATTTTGATGGAAGATAGATGGAAGGAATGGATAGGATATGATAGTGGGATGGGAGAAGAGGACTAGGAGATGAAAGGTGAATACACTCAAGTTTCCAAGGAATAGAATGCCCCCACTTAGGATAGGTCATGTGTGATGAGGCATTAGGAAAAGGTAAAGAAAGACTCTAAGGGAGGTAGAGGGAAGACAAGATGGTGGTCGAAGGATGGAGAAGGATGGAAGATGGGATGGTGGATAGGGTAGGTGAAGGATGGAAGATAGGATGGTGGATGGAAGATAGGGTAGGTGAAGGATGGAAGATAGGATGGTGGATAGGAAAAATGGCTTGGAAGCAAGTTGAGTAAGCAATTGTGGCTAATTATAGTGAAATGTAAGGCAAAGATGTAGATGGAATGGAGGATAAAAATGATGGGGGATGCATAACTGGATACCAAGAGGGGTCCAAAGCATGTATACATTTAAGATTTTTATGTTTTTGTATTTTATCAAGATCTAAAGGAGGATGGAGGAGGGGAAATGGAAAAAACATGATAGGCATGGTAGATGACTAGGATGAAGGGAGGGATGGAGTGGTGTCTAGAAGAACTTTCCCTCAAGTGTGAAAAGAAACTGGATGGAGGGATTATACATGATGCCTATTTACCAGGTTTTCATCATGGTACTTGTCCAAGGTGCTTTTTTGCCAAGTTTTCACCATTGGATACTTATTTCTCTTTTTTTTTTTTTCTTTATTGGAGGAAGTTTATGGATGGGACAAGAATGAGGAGATAGATGAAGGACTCAAGAATCAAGTGTGATATCAAGGTAATAGGAGCCCATTTGGAGTGATCACTAGATGTTGGTACAACCTTATTTGGGATGAGTGGCTTATGAAAAAGGCATGGATGAGATGGTTATGATGGCTGATGAATGTGGGATGGTAGGTAGGAAGTGTTTTGATGAAATGGTGGAAAGTGAGTGGGATGGGGGGACACGCTTAGGATCAACATTGGCACATGTTGTAAGGAGTGTGGAAAGAGTGGATTTGAAGGAGATGGTAAAATTGGATATGATGGAGGAAGCATGGTAGATAGTTCTAGGACATAAGGACCGAAAATAGATTTAAGTGATGGTGGAGAGGAATGTAGAGATGGAGGATTAGTAACTTCGGATGCCATTTTGCATTTTTCTTTTAGATGCATTTCTTCTCTTTTCTTTGGGATCCACAGTTTTTTCTTTTTCTTTATTGGGATTTTGAGGCCTGTGGGATGTAGTGCATTTTTTGATTGGATTGGTATTTTCTAGAGCATGTCGTTTGAAGTGGACATGACTCACTCAGTGACTCTTCTCTACCATGCAGGACCACAACCACTAAACTTAAAGGGATTAGAATAGTTTTAATGTTTTTGATCGGGAAGAATATAGCCAAGTGTATTTAGATATGTATCAAAATATAAAATATTGATTACTGACCAGTGCTTTATCCATTGGGCAATGATTCTAGTTCAAATACAAGATAGATAAACTAACTATTGTCAAGGACTTCAAAACCATAAAGATAGATAACTCCAGTTCAAACACTTCTTATTAATCCTTATATAGAAAATACCCAAAGAGTCTATGTCTTATCCAAAGAATATTTTAATTTGATCCTTGATCAAAACTATGGACTAAAACATATACATAAATAAATTCTATGTAGTGAACTAGAAGATTCAAAACTCAAGAGGCAAGTGAAAATGAGAGACTTGAATTAGAAATACTATATTGCGTAAAAAGAGTCCAATTTCAATTCCAAAATGTTTAAAAACATATGCCACTTCAATAAATGAAAAAGGTCTGCAAATTTCTCATTCTTATGATAATAATCTCTAGATATACATCTACTATACTCAACTGGAAATAGTAAATAGCTTAATTCCTGTATTACTTTCCAGAATTTCCAGCCTCTACTAAATGATCTTGGAGGTCCTTTTATAAGCCAAGGATTGAAACAAGCTTTAGATCATTTAGGGTTAGGGCTAAAAAAATTAAAAACAACTTAAGACATTCCTTGAAACATTCTGTTGAGAAGAATCAGATCTAGACACCATCCACCTAGGAACTTATAGAATACAACCCTGCAAAAGGAATAATAAATGGAATGTATGGCATGCATTTTATACCTTGATAAGATCTTGTCTCTTCAGATCTACAAAGTATCAAAAGCTCATCATTTTCAAGAATAAAATTTGATCTCGGCCTCTAGAATTATGGAAAAGACTAGTTATTAATGGGAAGGAACAGAGACAAGAATAAAAATTGATTAATAAATTGTCTAGGGCCCTAAAATAACATTCTCCATTCAAGTTCATTCAAGGCCGCTTGATTTCTAATCTCTCAACATCAAACATGTGTACAAGAAAAACCACAAAGATCAAATTCTGTTAATTAATGCTCTGTAATAAGACATGATCCATTGCTTAAAAACCCTCAGAAAAAGATTTAAAATTTTGAAAATTAATTAAATGGTCACAGGTAGCGCGGGCTTTGATATCAATGATCAAGATCAAGATTTTACCCCCCTTTAAACCTTAGCTGTAGATCTCTTTTCAGGTTACCTGGGCTTTCCAAGTACCTCCTTGGATAGGTGGTAGCTTGGCATAATTTCTTAAAGACTAGATCTCAAGAAAATTTACATTAAGCCTTCAAGCCTACCACACGATATTTTCTAACTTATCCACCCTTTATCTTTTCCTTCCTAACTTCAGCCAGAACCGCTAGAGACACATGGCAGATAGGCATACTACCTTGATAGTTATTCAAACTGAATCTTGTGATTAAGGAATCACGCCAACTGTTGGATTGAAATTTATTTGAATGAAGCATAACACCTTTAAGTTCTATGGCCATCAGACACATGTCAAGTTATCGCACACTTATGGGCTCTGAAAGAATATTCTCTTTACCTTTGTGAGTTTGCAACCACCGCACATCTTTATCTTATTATCTCCGTGTGGCATATTTTTGCTCACTTATGGCCTCTTCTCATCCATCCTCCTAACCATTGTGACTACGCGACACTGACCGTTAACCATTATTTGTGCACTCACAACCATTTCATGTCTCTGGATCTAACTGCTGTGACCTTGTGATAATTGCCTGTCACACACTAGATGACCAACCTTCACTAACCATAGTGACTATGAGATAACCACTTGTCATTTACTCATGATAATTTCATGCTACCCTTTCTGACTACTACGAGTGAATGATGAGCCACCACCTGGAATTTCCTCCATGTCATTGCTGCACGGGCCCGCAAAATTGGTCCACTATTTGCTAGCTGGCTGTCCACGTCACCACCTGACCGCCAAGCCATCTGTGAAAAGGTGCATGCCTTTTAGGCACTTGACTAGTGTGGTCCATAATATAAAAATATTAAAATTTTCCTCCATGCAAACAATGTGGGATAAACATCCTGGAGTGTTTCAAACCAGTGAAGGTGCCATGACTGCTCCGATCTTTCCTGAACTTTTCAACTGCACAAAGACCATCAAAAGGAAGAAAAATATAATACCCTTGTTCCTCATGCATCTTTATGGTGCAAAAAAAATAAGTAAAACCCTCTGTATTGAGACATTTCCACCATTAAAGATCTGGTTTATTGAAAACATACCATCATTTTGGACACGTGGCCACATGGCTTAATGAATTAAACACTAAATCGACTGCATCTTTGCTTCAATTCATTAAGCTGACTGTTAGATCTTCTTGAAATTAATGCCCTTTTAACTACCTCAGTGACCCCAGGACCATGACGTCACAACTGCTAGATGTCACTTCAGCTTGATGGATTGATGAATAAAGTTTTTCATCTTTCTCTTTAAGTCTTTAAGTCGACCGTCAAATCTTATTCAAGTGCTTTCCTTTTAATCTCCTTTTTACCACTGTGCTGGGCCCGCCATGTGCCATGTGTCATTCAGGCTTAATGGCTTGAAGGCTAGATCAACTGCATCTTTGAATTAAGTCATTAAGCTAACCCTTAGATCAAAATTGAGTTGCACGACATATATAAAGGGTAAAGTTTTTTGGGGATGAAGACTTAGGAAATAGGGAAATATTAAAGTGAACCCCATCCAACTTAGGAAACATGAAATTAGTGTATAGGTCTATAGAGGAATATGCCCGAACCGCAGGTATACAAGGATCAATAGGAAAAGGAACTAACAAAAATGATGACTCTGCTAGGTAACTAAAAGATAAGTTTATCTCATAAGTTTCTCTGAATATTTGCAAAATTTAAAGGCGAAGTCTCATATTTTAAATATCCCAAGTTTGTTTGGGTGGTGACTCTGAATTTGGTTGACTAGTGTTTTAGTTTGAGATCACAATTATATTTTAATTTTTTTTTGTTTAAGATATAAGCAATATGAGAAACACTAGAGCATATATGAAGGAACATTCAGAAGTTGAATTAGAGGGTGGGCTCCCAAAGCTTGCTAAAAGAAAGTGGTCTAAAAGAACAAAGTCCACTAGTGGAAGTTCTTGGAAGCCAAAGGCTGTAAGTGTAGGTTAGCCCTTGGGTGTTTTCCCAGAGGGAAGTGATCCTTCCCCTACTAGTAATAAGTTAGATGGTTTGGGCTTGTTTGACAACATGTTTGATACTCTTGTCCAAGAAGATATATCTAAACAAAAGGTTGTAACTCAAGTTCAATATAGAGGAGAAAATGAAAAAGAAAAACAATAGAGATTTCAGACCTAGGAATCTTTCAAATTTGGAAAATTCTTCCCAAAGTACAAGGAATAACCCGTTTCTACAAGATGATCCTTATGAACAAGCAATAAATTAAAGGGAAATAGATCTTATAAATCTTGACGATTCTCCAAATTCTAATATTACTTTACCTAATACTGATATAATTTTTGGAAATAATGATACGTTGAGAAGACAAATACAAGAAAAAAGGATATTAAGGAAAATTTCACAAAAGGAGGAGGAAGAAGTCATGGCAGCTGTGTTGAGAATGAGGACTTACAAAGAAGGTTGGCTCAACTCAAATTGATGAATCAAGGTTTTGTTTAGAATTATAAGGGTTTAAATAAGGAGATATTTGGTGATATGGATGCCAAGAAGGAGTGTATAGAGAAGGAGAGATATTTAAAGAAAGGTCAAATGGAGTAGGAGCCTGTGATTAGACAAATTGATGATTGGGAAAATGAGAGGCCTTCAAGGCCTCATGCTTCTTTACAAGAACCTCCTCTAGTTGGTATAAGTAACCCTACATTAGACAAAGGTAAACATAAGGTTACTGGTATACAAATTAATGAGCCTAAGGATACAATGAAGGCATCTTAGGGTATGTATTTACTTGACATAGAGATAGAAAGAGCTAGAAAAGTAAAATATGACATTTCTAAATAGTTGGAAAAGGCAGAATTAGATGTTTCTACTACAAAAATGAAGAAGAAGATAGATTTCATTTAGTCTACTACGAATATAAAGGCAATTAATACTACTACTAATACTCAAGGTAGTAGTGGATTAGGTCCTAAGGGGAAAGCAACAAATTTTAATACTAATTCCAAGGGATCTAGTTTATTTCAGGGTACTACAAATCAAGGCCAGGGTTTTGGTACAAGTGGCCAAAATCTGGGAGGTGGTTTTGAGAGAATACCCATGCATTTGGAGACATATAAAAAATTATATTTTTATGGTATTCAAGGCCAGCCAAATGTCTTCCCAAATGATTTAAGGGATAGAATCCCTGAATTTAGCAAAAATAATGTAATAATTGGTGAAGAGAGCCTAAAGGATTTCTCTGACAAAATGAATGACTATTAAATAGAGCATTCAAGGATATTTTTATGAAACTATTTGTACAATCCTTAATTGAAGATGTCATAGATTGGTACTGTGGCCTTGCTACTTGAAGCATTAGTTCATGGGATGAATTTACATAATATTTTAAAGAACAATATTATGATCAGGTAAATTTTGGTTATATGTTGAATGAGTTCAATAACATCAAGAAGTTTCAAAATGAAATTGTAATTGAGTTCAATAGCAGATTCTAGAAGACCGTGCATAGACTATTCCAGGTGCTGAGGTTAGATGAAAATGTGTCTCTTACTAAATATTGCAATGCATTGGATGGTAAGATCACCTATCTTGTAAGGCATAAGAATCCTAGTACTTTAAGGGATGCTTATAAGATGGTAGTTAATATAGAAAGTAATAGAAAGGAATCAGGTAAACTTGGGAAGAGAGATGATGGTAGGTTATGGAAAGACACTAAGGGTAAATCTAATATATTTCCTATGGAAGAAGGTAAAACTGATAAAGTTGACAAACTGGTCACTACAATAAAATACCTTATTGATAAGGTAGACAAGAATGAGAGAGGCTTTCAAAATAATAGAGAACAAAAGTAGAGATCTCATAAGCCTTATAGATTGTAGGACATGCCCTATAAAAAAATTGGTAGGATGGTAAATCTCTCTCAGAGGAACCAAGTAATGTCAACAATAAGGGTACTCTTGATACTTTAAAGATAAATAATGTAAACAATGTAGAGAATGCTTCTTGGTGTGTATGCTACAATATGCCACATTCTCCTCTCGAGTGTGTGGTTTCTCAAGATTTTGTGGGGTCTATTGAGGATGAGGATGAAAAAGTGATCAAGAGGAGGAGAGACCTAAAGTCAATATGTTCATGACATATGCTAAAGAAGAAGGTGATGAACCATATGATGTTATGAATCATACTATAAATGTTGCTAATGAAAAAGATGAACATGATCAGTTAAGAAGGCCTAGTGATGAAGATGTGAGATCTCTCACTATTGCTGCAATTTCTTAGGCTATGAGTGCTTACAATTTAAGAAATAGGAGAGTAGATAAGGATCAGGGAAAGCCTGGTTCATTGTTTATAAAAGAAGGTTCTCTTGAACCCCAAATTCCAAACAAGGATAATATTCAAGACCTAAGAAAAGGTACCCCCATTATTGATCAAAGAATAGAGAAATCCAAGGAGAGAAAAGGTAAGGCTTCCAGTGGGGATGTCTTAGGTTTTCCTGATTTTGACATGAAATACAAACTATCTCAAATGAAGGTGTCAGTGCCATTGGTTGAGATGCTAAAAATAAAGGAGCACAAAGAGGCTTCTTTCTCTTTTCTCAAAGGTAACACTGATGATATTGTTCCTACTACAAAGATTGTTAAGAAAAAAGAAGACAGTGAGGAGAAGGAGGCTCCCAGAATCTATGTAGGAAATATTATTACTCAAGAGCCCTCTCAAATTGATCCTTTTATGTAAATTTTTTGGTGAATGACCAATTAATAAGAAATTGTATGATAGATTCTGGTGCAACAACAAATGTAATGCCTTATGATGTTATGAAAGAATTCAGCTTAAAAGTTGATACAGCTTTTGGAAGATATTTTTCTATGGGTAATAGAGATGTGTATGCGGTAAATTTGGCCTTGTTAATTCACCATACACTTCAACATAGTCCTTCTTCACTAGGTACACACAAGAATAAATATGAGATTATTCATCTTATCTACCTGCATGATTTGACCTGTTGCCTTCTATCCAGATGGGGTTTTTGAAATTGCTCTCAGGACGAGAGTCTCATAACCATGTACCAATCTAGGAATGAAGGATTTATCATGATAGATGCAATACAATGCAATATTATGCTAAGAAAGGAGAGATATGAGATAATATAAGACATGATGATGAATGCAATTAATCTAGAAATTGGAGTTATTCTATTGCAAAATGATATTATTCTATATCAAACTATGGCAATAATTCAATATTCTAACAATGCATATTTTCTTCAGAAATTTAGGGGGGAATCGGGGGTTTTGAATGAAAAATGAGAGTTCTTTTATAGACTCAGAGATTATCAGAATAGAAAATTTCCTCTTTGAAATAAAATAGATAGAAAAGCCAGTTTAAAATAGAAAGCTTTATTCAAAAGAATACAATAAATTGTTTTCTTCCTGCTTTAATTGTTTTCTTTCTTTGATTTAATTATGTTTTATTTGAACTAAATTGTTTTCTTTCTCTTTAAAGCACAATTAATTCAAAGATTCTATCTGTGAGTAAAAGAAATATTTTTGAGAGATTATCCAATTAATTAAATAAATATGACCTCATAATTGCTTTTTCTCAATTATCTAAATAATTAATTTCAATTATTGAAATGAGGATATTTATTTAATAATTAAATTTTATTTAATCCCTTTTTCATGTGTCTCAGCTAAAGAGGGTGAATTTAATTTAATTAAAGTGCTAGGACTTTATAATTAAATTAATTCAATCATAAGGTTTTTTAAGCCAATAGATATTTAGGAATTAAATATGATGTATGATTAATGTAGATTTAGGATTTTCTACATTTGACACTCTGGTCGAGTAGAGTCAGTTAAAACTCAGAATTGCCTAGTACAATAGGACTTTGATGATTTAGAAGAATGACAAATGCAACAAAATTGGTTAGGGTTGCAAGATGCCAATTTTGGGGTGTTACATTTTGCTCCTCTTTGAATTGATGTGCGAGCAGCGCATTGATTCAAAGAATAGTCTAATGCCTGAAGCATAGAAGAATAAATTTGAAAATTGATGATGCAAAGGTTTCAGAGCCATCTCTAGAATAGAGCTTGACTCTCTGAAGTCTAGGTTAGGTTTCCAAGACACTGGTCAAATAGATATCTTTCACAAGACTGTCCCCAGAATGAGGCTCAACCTTCAGGAGTCAGGGTTAGATTGCCCCGATACCTGTCTCAAAAGATAGTAAATAGAGGTTTTAGGACTATCTCTAGAATGAAGCTTAGTCCCCCAATATCTAGGTTAGATCACCTAGAAACTAGCTAGATTGACATCTTTTACAAGGTTATCCCCAGAATGAGGCTTAACCTTCAGGAGTCAGGGTTAGATTTCCCCGATACTTGTCCCAAAAGATGGATAAATATCTTTCACAAGGTTATACCCAGAACGAGGCTTAACCTTCAGGAGTCAGGGTTAGATTGCCCCGATACCTGTCTCAAAAGATGGATATCTTTCACAAGGTTATCCCCAGAATGAGGCT
Source organism: Thuja plicata (assembly GCA_018584345.1). Classification (NCBI taxonomy): domain Eukaryota; kingdom Viridiplantae; phylum Streptophyta; class Pinopsida; order Cupressales; family Cupressaceae; genus Thuja; species Thuja plicata. Next base: position 650,466 of record MU228270.1, read on the forward strand.
TAACCTTCAAGAGTCAGGGTTAGATTGCCCTGATACCTATCTCAAAAGATGGATAAATGTAAGGAACAAAGATGCCCTTATTGATTGTGGAGTATCCAATTTTGACCGTGAGGTACGAAAAACTAAACATGCCCCAAGTGATGAGATGCCCCTAGCAATAAGGACTTTTGAAAATTAGATTATATTGATTGAAATAGATTTAATGATGTAATCATCTTGCCCCCTTGGGAGAAAAATAGAAAGATGACATGCCATATTGATGATGGAGAGCAAAAAATCACAAATAGATGTTGAATCGGAGATCAAGAAGAACTCAAAACAGATTATGGAAGAATTCAGAAGGTGCAGAATCAATTTGGAGTGATTTTGAGGTTTGGTTGACCAATTTTGACTAGGGTTGACCAAAGTTGACTTTTGAAGAAAAAAGTCAAAGAATTTAGAAAATGATGAGATGATAAGATTCTGACAAGAAAGCGACGTCAAAAAGTTGACTGCACAAGTGTCTGATTGCGTCGGTCCTGAAAATTTTAAAATGCAATTTTGAGCAATATAATAGTGTCAGATTTTGAATTCAATCATGAAAATGGATTCAAGACGGTCAAATTAGGTAGTGGTGCAATTTTCGTGCAAAATGGAGCACTTTGAAAAATTAGGTCAAAACCTATATAAGGACAAAAAGGGTAATTTTCAAATCATTTCAACCCTTTGACTTTGTGAGAAAAGAGCTCTGAGTAGAAGACAAAATGGTGGTCCCCTATAGCAACCATTGATTCGAGCGATCTAGGAGACACAACTGGCCCGCAACATACGGACCACCTGCAAGTGGTCGATAAACCTCTTAGTAACTCAAATTTGTTTTATTTTGGTCAATTTTTTGCACATTTTTTTACGTTTTTAAGTTTTTGGGTCGCAGATCTTTGTGGGAAGAAGTAGTTTCTTCACGCACCCCGTAGGGAAATCTTGCATGAAGAAACAAATTCTTCACGCCACTGGGTGTGGATTCTTGTGCGGGAAAGTACCCACTTTTACGCGAGAAACCCCTTGAGGGGGAATTTTCTCGTGCAAAATGGCATGAAAGCTCACGTGAAATAGCAATGTCGCGTGATACGTAGAACTTCTTCACGTGAAAGAGAACTTCTTCGCGTGAAATTCTACATTTTTGCATGAGAAAAAATGATCAAAAAGAAGAGGAAATCATTCTGTGTCGCGTCCAATAGCTTTTGTGTCAGTGCCATTAATGTCTATAGAATGTCTTGAATGCTTTCATATCTCATTATGCTTTGATTATTGTCGATTACTGATTGTGCTCTATTGTTTTCATGTCTTGCAGGTTGAATTTCTAGATTTAGCATTTAGATTGCATCATCCAGTGATCAGCAGATTAGTATCTCAGTTAGATGATGTTGAGATGGCACATATAGCCACATTGGGATTGAGCACATTATGTGATATACCTGAGATTCGGGTGAATCACAAACTACTGGGGGCATTGGTTGAGCGTTTCCATTCAGAAATGAACATGTTTCATTTACCACAGGGGGAGATGACCATTACTCCCGAGAACATCTATAGGATCCTAAGGATACCATTTTTCAGTGCTAGAGTTGAGTACGAGACATGACCCAAGATGGGCACAACAGCTTTGAGAGAGGTTTTTCAGGATGACCTCGTGATGGGAAGAGCGATCCCTTGGGAGGATCTAATTGGTTCATATGGGGTGACCCACAGGTTTCCAGTAGTACTAGCATGCTTCCTTGGGTGCTACTTGATGCTTGAACATGGACAACATGGGCTAGAGTGTGGCTAGGGTAGGATGTTGTAGCTGATGATGGCACGACCGCGACACTATAGATGGGGCCAGTGTATGCTGGCACACATGTATCACGAGATGCATGAGATCTCCTATCGAGAGGTGAAGAGTATGGCAACAGGGGTGTTTGTATTATAGGTATGGGCTTGGGAGAATCTTCCCATCACAAGGCCCATTTGTGAGGACATGAGACAGCCCTTGGAGCCCTATATTTGTCGATATAGGGGGATAATTACCCAGCCCACGCTAAGTAAGGTCAATTAGTGGTGAGCTCAGCTCGATGATTTACCAGTAGTGATATGGAGGCCTTGGAGGCTGACAGAGGCCTCGGATGATGCAGCATAGCAGCTGAGTCATATATTTTGCTCCCGGGCCATGATAGGGCGTACGATCACAGTCATTGAGAGATTCCCACAGAAGTGGGTATGGTGGCAGTTCAGTCACCCACAGGACATCTCCCAGGAGTATACAATATACTTGAGATTCGCTGATGAGGTCAGGAGGTGTTGGGGTACACCATTAGACCAGGGGTGTATGATGATTGATATCCGCTCATTGGTCCCAGTGCAGTGGGATTATCTTAGGGACATAGTAGATGCCAGCGCGACCACCGAGTACAGAGAGCACTTCATCACGCACCTATTTCTGAGGTTTACAGATCTAGTGGGGATAGCAAGTAGAGGTTAGGTAGTACTGCCACAGGTTGTACAACCACAAGTGGCACAACAGGTATAGATGCCTCCTCCACAATAGAGGGCATAGCAGGGTCCTCAACCCCAGACAATACAAATGGACATCCCTGCCTGACACATGGGGATGGATGCAGGAGCTGGTGGCAGTGGTAGCACTAGGAAGTCTCGGTGACATACTAGAGCATAGCTATTAGAGGAGTAGCAGGTACCTCCATAGGAGGAGGCACAACAGGATGATCCTATGCAGGAGGATCAACCTGTGCAGGATATAGCGTAGGAGGAAATGCAGAACCCACAGTGGTGCACGTGGGGGAGGATGAGACAGCTCACAAGGCAGGTGGGAGATCTCACTATGTAGGTTACTGTGAGAGATGCGCGACTATTGGATCAAGACCGGGAGATACAGGATCTCTGGGAGTAGTTGCGGGAGTTGCAGGAGGAGGTGCGTCAGTAGACAACACAAGCAGCATACTACTATACCTCCTATATAGGTGTGGTGCCTAATGAGGCATCTCAGATAGCTAGATTCTCAATCTATGCAAGAGGATTAGAGGGAGCATAGAGGGCGCCTCCTCCAGATAGGGCCCCACATCCACCTCCTCCAGGTGACAAGGGAGAGGGCCAGAGCTAGGTTGATAGATAGAGATATGAGATCATAGGATGTATCTGATGCATTGGCATCTTTGTATTATATCACCATTTTGAGATAGATCATGCTCGAGTAGCACCATTTTGTATTTGTATTGACACATTAGATATATATATCAGCTCATCTTTTGGTATCATCACATATTGTATATTTCCTTTATGAGATGTTTCCTATATGCTTAGATGATAAGATGTTTAGAATGTATGCAAATGGATGAACATGTGTGAAAGATATGTATAAAATGCACATGTATGAACATAAAGATGTATGTATGTAAATTATTTATGCAAATGCAATATGTAAATGAAAATGTAATTGTAATGTATGAATGATTATGAAATGTGAATGAATATGTATATGGTACTAACATCTCATGTAGGACAACAAATGCTAACCAAAAGAACATGTGAAGAAATGAGAGCGAGGATCAAACACCTGTGCAGTCATGATGAAACATGAATGGTGAAGAAAAAGAACTCTCCAAAGTATGAACCCAGAAGAATGCAATGAAGAGAACACTGAATCATTGCCACAATGCAAGTCTAGAATGAAAATGCAATCCTATGCTAGATGCAATATGAAGGTGCAATTCTAGGACATGGTTGTGAGACCCATTGTATATTAATCATCATTGAGCATTTTTTTAGAACATCAAAGTTGATACAACCCTTACTGGTGCCACAATGCAACCATAAGGATATGAATATGACTTATCATCGGATAAAATGTAGGAAACAAACGTAAGCACCAGGAAACAAACGTAAGCGCCATAAATGTATGCGGTAAATTTGGCCTTGTTAATTCACCATACACTTCAACATAGTCCTTCTTCACCAGGTACACACAAGACTGAATATGAGATTATTCATCTTATTTTCCTACATGATTTGACCTGTTGCCTTCTATCTAGATGGGGTTTTTGAAATTGCTCTCAGGACAAGAGTCTCACAACCATGGACCAATCTAGGAACGAAGGATTTATCATGATAGATGCAATACAATGCAATATTATGCTAAGAAATGAGAGATATGAGATAATCTAAGACATGATGATCAATGCAATTAA
>MU228270.1:665749-721018 GCA_018584345.1 Thuja plicata
GAAGAGTGTACAGTACTCACTTTTATCAGTTGCCACATGTCTTCACCTGTCATTGAATCTTCCTGACATAGCTCTTACGTGTCATAGGAATCCGTCATAACCGTTTTAGCCATGATCTCCTTACACACTATTCAAGATGCCGACACATCAACATTATTTGCAAGAAATACATTTTACAAAACAAATAATAAGAATAGGAATTATCCAAGGTTGAGACACCTTATTCCTAACAATTAGTACCCACAAATATTGCACTAGTATAAGGAACCTGTTAAAGTTCCTTTTCCCTATTAGGAGTAGTCGTTACAATGCAATTACAATGACCTAGTTAAAGGTCTAACCCTGTTAGGAGTCTTTTAAAAAACCATGTTAAAGGTATATGGATCATTGCCCAATAAGATGAAGGCTACAACCTTCTGATAGTTGATATACACTATACCAAAAGTGAACTGTTGTTATGATACTGTTGTCCGATCAATTCTGTGTATGTGTGAATTCTATTACTCTCTTAAAGAGCTTTATCTTATACTGACTTCATCATACTTCTATTCTATATCTTCCTCTTACATAATAATTTGACTCTTGTAACATAACTTTACATTACATATTTATATGTTCATATCTGAATAGGCGCGACCCAAAACAAGACTCTAGTCGGCCCTAAAACATAATACACAATGCTTCCAAACAAGTTAGCTTAAGCGTGTTTAAAACAATACTAATTACATCATTAAAAACATATAATAAAAGGTGCTTAGCCATTACATAACAAAATAACTCACGCTGATCAAAACACTAGTCGGCTTTCATGCTCTATCTTTTGGACTACTGGTGTACTAATCTGTTTGTAACTTCTCCATACTATCATGCCATACAATGCATGTCTGGACTTAGTATGTAGAAATCCAACAGAACATATATCTAAATGTATATACTCTGATTTGATCTCTCACACGTGTGCTGATGTGCTGATCACTGAATATCTCTATCTACCCTGTTACCATACTTAGTCATTTTTCCTTCTGAGTTATCTTTGACAGAAACTTAGTATGACTTTGTTTCCATGACGACAACACAAAAATAGTCATATGTCCTCTAGGATTCAAATTTCTAACAATATGTATCCATCAATGGAACCTACAGCTAAGGAAACTCTAGTTCCTCCTAAATAGGTTGCAGAACTAGTAATTCAGAATGCACCTAAGATAGGTCCACAGGTGTCAGCGCCCTTAGTTTCAACAACTTCTAATATAGAAAAAGATTTAGGGGATACTATAGTGATTGATAATATCAAGATATCCATGACAACTTCGGATAATGATATGGATAAAGTTGATAAAGCATTTGTAAGCACTAAAGAAACAAAGGAGGTATGCACTAATGATACATCCTTTCTGCAAGATGAAGTACCCCCTAATGATTCGACAGATCTAAATAAAGAACAAGAAAATGAAACTAATGAGATACCAGCTATGGAAATCCCAATAAAAAGTGAATGCATGGGTACTAGTCAGAATACTATATTCACACCATCCATTCAACCATCAAACTCATTATTGTCAAGTTTAACCCCTAACTCAGCAAGTCTAGATGCTTGGGGAGAAGAAGACCTGATCAAGATCAGTGTCCCAGCCATGGAAAAGGACAAAGAGAAATAGGTTATGAGAAACCATCTCTTCTTAAAATTAGTAAACATCCTGAATGACCTAGTACCCACGAACAAGAAAGTAGAAAAAATTCAGTCAGTTGATGATGTAGACAGTATACTAACAAGCTTCAAAGCACATTTTACAAGCTTAGTAGACTCAACTACTAGAATTGCAGAAGATGAGTACAAAAAGGAAAGGTTGAATGAACTAGTAAAGAATTTTTCCTTAGATTTAAAGTCATTAAAGATTGGTCAGTCTATGTTGAAAGAGTTGGCAGCTAAAGGCATAAATGTAATAGCCAATTGCATGAAAAGGGTGAAATTCACCTTTGAACATATCAAGAAGATAGAGGAGGCAGATATCTTGGTGGAAAGTGTTAGGAAATTAGTCAAGACATTCACACAAGAGATGAACATCTGAAATAGTATCTATCAAGGTCAGCTTGACAAGATTGAAAAGGCAAAATTTGAGATTAATAAGATAAGAATCAGATAGACCCAACTGAGAAATGCACTAGCACCCTCCTTAGCAGTTTTGGATGAGAACATCAAATAGATTGATGCCACTATTTTCACATATGATCAAGGTCCCTACATGGACCTGATAAAAATGGAGAATCTCACTTATGCTCTATGCGCCAATCTCCAGACAGTTGATGCAATGAAGGCATTCTCGCAGCAAGAGATAAAAAATCTTCAGGTTGTATATCCAGATGTATATATGGAGAAAGTATCTAGAGACTTACAATTTTGACACCTTTGTCATTAATTTCAAAGGGGGAGTAATGTACAGGGAATATGTGTATATATGGGGAGTAGTATATATTATAAAATATAATGATATACAATTTTTGTGTTGGTCAAATTTGAGTAACTTGGCTACATTCCTTTGTTTCCATTAATGAAAAAGGGGGAGATTGTTGGCAAGTTGACTCCCAGAGATTATATGGCTTATTTTGTGTTTTAATTATGGCAACAAATTCATATGAAGTTTTGACAGTAAACTATGAAGTGAAAATTGACTAAGTGTAGAAGATAGGACATAAAGTGACTTGTAGTCGATCAAGGCATTAGCGCATGTGCGTACGACCACATCAGGATATGTTCATTCAGACTTAAGTTCTATGGTATGTTTTTATGCTTATCCTAGAAAATGCAAGGTACATAATGTCAGTACAAAAAATTTATAGAAAGAACAAATACACTACTAGTTCAGAATATAGAGCATGAAGCTGACTTCATGATTTTGATTAGCGCGTAATATTTTGTTATGTAAAGGCTAAGAGCCTATTGTAATAAGTTTGTAACCATGTATTAAACATTTTTGTAAACATGCTTTAGCCAATTTATTTGGAAACATTGTGTATTATGTTTTTGGGCTAACTATGGTCTTGTTTTGGGTTGCATCTATTCAGGCATAAAGATATATATATATATATGTAATGCAAAGATACATTTGAAGAGTCATCGAAATAGTAAGAGAAGATGTATAGAAGAGAAATATGAAGATATTAGTATGAGATAGATCCCTTAAAGAAGTTAAGATCATAAACACATAACTGGAATTGATCAGACATCTGTGTCACATACAGTAGTTCACTTTTGGATATAGTGCATATCTATTCTCAGGAGGTTGTAGCCTTCTTTATCTTTGAGTAGTGAGCTCTTGGACAGTGAGTCCTCACCCCTAACAGGGTTATTTGTAAAAGACTCCTAACAGGGTTAGAACCTTAACCAGGTCATTATACTCATATTGTAAAGACTTCTTCTAACAAGGAAAAGGAAATTTAACAAGTTCATTATACTAGTACAATATTTGTGGGTACTAATTCCCACCAAGGTTTTCCTCTAATCAAGGTTTCCCCATAATAATATCAAGTGTTATGTGTTCTTGTGTTAAGATTCATTGGATGTATATTTGATTTATGTTAAAATTGCTGAAATTGAATAATTAGCTAAACACTGATGCATGCCCCCCCTCTCATTGTTTCCAACAAAGTTGTCATTAGTATATAAGCAGACAGTTTTGGTCGGTCGACCATGATCACCGAGTGACAACACTCACCGAGCGTAGTGATCACCAAAGTTTTTTGAACACTGAACAATAGCACAATCAAATGATCAGTATATCAACCGAGCAACATCACCGAGCACTAGTCTATGAAGCCATCAATGAGCACTAGTATACACTGAGAGACAACATTTCACCAAGAAAAGCGGATCTCACCTACATGTCAGCTAAAGAAATTTGATCTTTAAAACAACCTTTTTCTTAGCTTGATAACTATTTTTTTTGGATCAAGAAAATCCTTAATTATGGATGTAATTAGTTAACTAATTGTATTCATGCAAACTAGGAGATCAAGGTCAGGTTTTAAACCTTTGATCTTAGAGTTTTTCAAGAAAAGCGTGAAACGTAATTAGGTCAAATCTTTTGTATATAAATGTAATAATAAATCAAGAATGACATGATTGTAGCCACCAAGGATATCTATGAATCAGATATAGAGTTTCATACACAAGGATAGATAAAGGAGAATTTAATTTATAAAGAACTACATACAAGGCTACTGAGAAAAATAGAGGTATTATCCGTCATAATAAGGTGATATATTTTGTGTACTTAATGGATCTGTATTCAACAATTTAAGATTGTAGCAGTCAAGTCATATATATTTTTACTCTAGCAATTGTAGAAAACAACAAAATCCTTTCACAAGGTGGACTTAATAGTCCTTTTTGTAAATCTCTTAACCGAGTGCACACATACATTGTGTTGCTAAAATCTCTTAACCAAGTAGACTTAACAAGTCTGACATGTTACTCCTAACAAAGTAAGATGATCAAAAGTGATCACAACTTGTAGCCCTAATAGGAACCTTCCATTCTACAGATAGTGAAGCTTTGTAGGTTTCATCCCCACCGTAGTTTTTACCTTCTAACAAGGGTTTCTATGTGATCAAATACTTGTGTCATTTGTAAATGAGTTTCATGAATGTTTCAATGTTTGTTTACATACATTTACATTTATGCTATGATATTACATGCATGAAGTAGAAAAGATACATTGGTCGGTTATGCAAGTAATGAGTACTAAGGTTTAATTTGTAAAATTTTTTAAGGGTACAAATTCACCCCTCCCCTCTTAGTACACACCCTTCCATTATTCTAACAATTAGTGTTAGAGCTGGTTCTCTTATTTGCAAAAATTTTAATCACTTGAGAGAAAAGATATTACAATGGAAAGGTATAATCTTGATAAAAATGTTGAGAATCAAAAGTTGCAAATATAGATTTTCTTTGAGCGATACAAAAAGGCAAGAAACAAACTGACAGAGTTATTGGCTAAAAGAAAAGGCATGGCATCTTGCTACAATGAAAGTGAATATACTGAAGAAGATATACATGACCTATTTGATTCATCTATATCTGGATCTGGTAGTATATCTGACACATCTAGAGGACCCATTGTGGATATAAATGAAATCAATCAACATCTAACTAAAAAAGTGAAAGTACATCAAATCAGTCAAGAGACACAAAGGTAAGAGTGATTGATGTTATGAATAGTGCAAGACAAGATGAAAATGAAAGAAGTTTGGCTATGGATGACAAGAGAAAGATTACTAAAAAGTTGCAGGAGTCTGAGATATAGAGACTTGGTGAACATCACCTTGAGATCACCAATCAAATAGTTCTTATGAGTCATGAGGCCAACTAAGTGAACATGTGTTGGAAACACTAAGAGGGGGGGGGGGTGAATCAATGTTTAACTAATTATTCTATTTCAACAAATTTAAACATAAATCAATTATAAATCACTTGAAGCTTAACACAAGAACACATAACACATGATATGATTAAGGGGAAACCTTGATTAGAGGAAAACCCCGGTGGGAATTAGTACCCACAAATATTGCACTAGTATAATGAACCTGTAAAAGTTCCTTTTCCCTGTTAGGAGTAGTCTTTACAATGCAAGTACAATGACCTGGTCAAAGGCCTGACCCTATTAGGAGTATTTTACAAACAACCCTGTTAGGGGTGAGGAATCATAGTCCAAGAGCTCAATCCTCAATGACAAGGAAGGCTACAACCTCCTGAGAATAGATATGAACTATATCCAAAAGTGAACTGCTATATATGACACAGATGTCTGATTAGTTACAGTTATGCGCTTATGCTCTTATCTTCTTTAAGGGCTCTATCTCATACTGACATCTTTATACTTCTCTTCTATATCTTTGCTCTACCTCTTTTTTTGACACTTAAAATATATCTTTTCATTACACACACACACACACACACACACACACACACACACACACACACACACACAGATATGTTTATGCCCGAATAGATGCGACTATAAACAATACCTTAGTCGTCCCAAATACAACATTCAAAATGCTTCCAAAACAATTGGCTTAAGCATGTTTACAATAATGTTTAATACATGATTCCAAACTTACTACAATAGGTTCTTAGCCTTTACACAACATAAGATTACACACTAATAAAAAACCTGAAGTCGGCTCCATACCCTATATTCTTGATTGCTGGTGTACTTGTTCTTTGTGCAACTTATCTGTACTGTCATTTTGTATCATGTGTGTATAGGGTAAGCATAAAAACATATTGTAGAGCTTATGTATAAAGGTGCTTAGTCTAAATCGGCCATATGCACGTGCACTGGTGCTCTGATTATCTGTATATCACTATTCTGTATTGTCTTCTATACTTAGTCAATTTTCACTACTAAGTTTTCTATAAAAACTTCATATGAATTTGTTGCCATAATGACAACACAAAATAAGTCATATAATCTTGGGGATTCAGCTTGCCAACAATCTCCCCTTTTTTCATTAATGGCAACAAAGGAATGTGGCCAAGTTACTCAAAATTGACTAACACCAAAAAATTTATATTCTCATCTCTTATCATATACTATATATTTATTTGCATATATATACACTACTCCTCATACATACATTGCTCCCACTTTGAAATTAATGACAAAGGTGTCAAAATTGTAAGTCTCTAGATACTTACTCCATGTATACATCTAGATAGGCTATATGTAGATTCTTCATCTCTTGCTGCTAGAATGTCTTTAGTGCATCAATTGTTTGTAGATGGGCGGATAGGGCATATGTGAGCTTTTCCATCTTTATCAAATCGATGTTGGGTCCTTGATCATAGGTAGAAATGGTTGCATCAATCTGTTTAATGGTCTCATCCAAAACTGCTAAGGAGGGCGTAAGTGCATTTCTCAGTTGAGTCTGCCTGATCCTTATCTTACTGATCTCCATTTTAGCTTTTTTCTATCTTGTCTATCTAACCTTGATAGATATTGTTGCAGATGTTTATGTCTTGGGATGATGTTTCAACTGAGTGTCTTATGTTATCAACCAAGATATCTGCCTCTTCTTTCTTTTTGATTTGTTCAGAGGTGAGTTTGCCTCTGTCCATGCAATTTTCTATAACCTTTCTACCTTTTGATGCCAACTCTTTCAACATTGTCTGACCAATATTTAATGAATTTAAATCTAAGGAAAAATTCTTTACCAGTTCATTAAATCTTTCCTCTTTATACTCATCTTTTGCAATTCTAGTAGTTGAATGTACTAAACTTGTAAAGTGTTCTTTGAAGCTTGTTAGTATGTTATCTACATCATCAAATAACTAAATTTTAGCTACTTTCTTGTCCATGGGCACTAGGTCATTCAAAATGTTCATTGATTCCAAAAAGAGAGGGTTTCTCATAACTTGTTTCTCTTTGGCTTTTTCCATGGCTAGGACACTGATCTTGATCAAGTCTTCTTCTCCCCATGCATCTAGACTTGCTGAGTCAGGAGTTAAGCTTGACAATAGTGAAGTTGATGGTTGAATGGATGGTGTGAATATAGTATTCTGACTAGTATCCATGCATTCAATTTTTATTGGTATCTCCATAACCGGTGTCTCATTAGTTTGATTATCTTCCTCTTTATTCAAATCTGTTGAATATTTAGAGGGAACTTCATCTTGTTGTAAAGATGTGTCATCAATGCATACCTCCTTTGTCTCTCCAGTGCTTACAAATGCTTTTTCAACTTTGTCCATATCATTGTCAGAGGCGGTCATGGATATCTTGATATCATCAATCACTATAGTATCTCCTGAATCTTGTACTGTATCAAAGGCTATTGAAACTGAGGGTGCTGAAACCTATGGAACTATCTTAGGTGCATTCTAAGTTACTGGTTCTATAATCTATTTGGGAGGAATTGGAGTTTCCTTTTTTGTAGGCATTGTTGAAGGATACATATGTCTATCCAGAAATACCAGCTCAAAATATTTCTAAGTCTCTTCACCAACTAGATCATACTCCTTATTCATGATATGGAGAATTCTTATTTTGGTTCTTAGGTGAGGCTTAACTAAATCCAATAGAATGGCTTTCTCATCATGCGAGCATACCAGGAGAAGACTATCTAGTGTTTCTTCTCTTATCCTCATATCCTCTTCAATTTCTTGTCTCTTTAATACATCAAGTATGTTCCATACCTTGTCTGGTATGACTATTTTGAGTTCCAATACTATCCTTTTGAACTTAATCATGTGAGAGATGATCATAGAATGAATTTTTGTTTTGTCTATCTCTTGGTATTTGTCATAGAAACTCTTGAGAGATTCTGGTCTTCCTTCATTAACAATTTTGTTCTTTAGAATAGTTAGACTGGGTCTAAATCCTACCTCAGGAGGGATTTGTGTGTTATTTACCTTGCTCCTTGTAGTTCTTGAGGATGGATGACTTGGAGGAACATGCTTCTTCCTTCTAGTCAACTTGTTGGGTACAGAAGGTGGAGAAGATTCTAGATCAATGGTGGTTGATGGCACAATGAGAGGAACCTCCTTACAACAATATGGTGAGAATGTATGAAATAATAGAATATAGAGAAATAGAAAAACTCAAAATGAATCTATTGATCATGGGCCACTTCGAGGGGGTAACCTCCTTTGAGAAAGCTCAATACAATAAATTCATCTATGTCCATCAAAGGCCTCAACCTACTCTTATATACTAAGTACAATCTAGAAAAGTAATACTACCTATGCATGTGGGATAATAAAATATATTCACGGGTTGACTTACAAAGCATATGCGTCCAACAACACTACACTAACAAAATAAACAGAAGGAACACACATGTTCCTAACATCCCCTTTCTCTTAGAAAACATCTTTGTCCTCAAAGCTTAAGGTGTGGAAATTGTTGTTGAATCTGAAGAAGGGGTTCCTAGGTAGCATCCTCTGGTTGCATGTCGTGCCACTGAATCAAGACCTCAGAGATGGAGTGAGAGCGAAGCTGACAAGTGCGCTGGTCAATGATTACCACCAGCTCCAGGATAATGGATCCTTCCTTATCCATTTCAGGGAGAGCAGTTTGTGCTCTGACATTGGTACCAAGAACTTGCTTTAGACAAGAAACATGAAATACTAGATGAATGCGAGAAGAAGGAGGAAGTTCCAGTTTATAAGCAACTGAACCAATCTTCTGTAAAACCTCATAAGGCCCATAAAATTTTGGGGCCAGCTTATGACGCCCTTTAAGCTTCAGGGAGGATTGCTTGTATGGATGTAGATGAAGAAAAACCATATCCCCAACTTGAAATGAGTGCTTAGAATGGTGTTGATCTGCTTTCTATTTCATTCGATTATGGGCCATGTGAAGATTATCCTATAAGGTGCAAAGAATCTGATCCCTGGTGCAGAGAACTATGTCAACTGCCTAGACTAGTGAGCTTCTGGGAGTGTAGGGAAGGAGCACTGGAGGTGCCTAAACATAGACTACTTCATATGGATTCATTTTAGAGGTAGTGTGGTAAGAGGTATTGTACCACCATTTAGCTAAAGGAAGCCACTTGGCCCACTGATGTTGCTGTTCAAAAGTGAAGCAGCGAAGATAGGTTTCCAAGCAATTGTTGACAATTTCAGTCTGACCATCGGTTTGTGGGTGATAGCCTAAAATCATCTTTAGTTTGGTGCCAGTTTGCTAAAATAGTTCAGTCCAAAAATGACTGGTAAAAGTTGCATCACGATCAGAGACAATGGAAGAAGGGAGGCCATGAAGATGGAAGATCTGGTCCATGAAGATTTGTGTAACTGAGGAGGCAGTATAGGGGTGGCTGAGGGCACAAAAATGACTATATTTAGAGAGACAATCAACCACAACCAAGATCACTATCTTACCACCTGATTTAGGAATCCCTTCAATGAAATCCATAGAAATATCAGTCCAAATCCGTGTAGGGATGGGCAATGGTTCTAGCAAGCCAGGAAGGAGGGTTGTTTCACCCTTGTGACATTGGCAGGTATCACATTCAGCCACCATCTATTGAATCATCTATTTCATTCCTTTCCAAAAGAAGTTTTGCCTTTCCCGCTCATAAATTTTGAGGAATCCCGAGTGCCCTACCGAAGGAGAAGCATGGAGTTCACAAAAAATATCCTGTTGCAGATCTGGGTTCTAAGGAAGCACTAGACAGCCCTTGTATCAGAGAGAAGCACCATCCCAAGAGTAATGTGGTATAGAAAAATGATTATTGGCTAGCTGGTGAATGATTTGAGATAAAGAAGAGTCACTAACATAGCCCTACTAAACAGATGCTAACCAATTGGGAATTGGCATAGCAATAGCTGAAAAGGAAGCTTGATCATCAAATGTGTGAGAAAGAGCATCTACCACAATATTGTCCTTACCCCTCTTGTAGGTGATCTCATAATCATACCCCATAAGTTTTTTGACCCATTTCTATTGTGTAGGGGAGGATACCCATTGTTCCAGGAAGTATTTCAGACTTTGGTGATTAGTCCTGATGCAAAAATGACTCCCTAGGAGGTATGGCCGCCACTTCTATACAACATGCAAAATAGCCATCATTTCTTTTTCATAAGTAGAGAGGGCTAGATTCTTACCAGAAAGAGATTTGCTAGTGAATGCAATAGGATGGTTATCTTGAAGGAGAATAGCACCCAATCCATTTCCACAAGCATCATTCTCAATAGTGAAGGGCTTGGAAAAATATGGCATAGCGAGAATAGGTGTACTGCACATAGCCTGTTTCAGTTGTTCAAATGCATTCTCAGCAACATGGGTCTAGGAGAAGGCATCCTTTTTTAACAAAGCTGTCAATGGTGCTACAATTTTCCTATAATTCTTGACAAAGTTACGGTAATAGCCAGTCAGCCCCAAAAAACCTTGAAGGCTCTTGAGAGTTTTAGGATGCAGCCAATTTTTCATGGCATCTATTTTTGTAGGATCCACCCAAACCCCTTGGTGTGCAACAATATGCCCGAGATACTCCACTTCCTCCTAGCCAAACACACATTTAGATAGTTTTTCACAGAGTTGATGATCAGAGAGAAGTTGCATGACAAGTTCCAGATGATGGAGATGCTCAGCCCAAGTTTTTCTATATATGAGGATATCATCAAAGAAGACCAGAATGAATTTTCGGAGGTATGGCTAAAATATTTTATTCATCACTGCCTGAAATGTTGAAGGAGCATTAGTGAGGCCAAAGGGAATGACTAAAAATTCATAGTGACCATCATGTGTGTGGAAGGCTATTTTAGGTATATCCTCCTCATTAACCCAAATTTGATGATACCCAGAATGAAGATCCAACTTGGAGAAAAAATGAGCCCCATGAAGCTCATCAAGAAGTTCATCAACAACTAGAATGGGAAACTTATTCTTTATAGTGAGATGATTAAGTGCTCAAAAATCAATGCAGAGTCACCATGACCCATATTTTTTGCACACAAGCAGAACTGGAGAAGAAAAAGAACTGGTACTAGGGTGAATAATACCTTGCTTCAGTAAGTCATGAACAAGCGTCTTGATTTCGGTCTTCTGATGAAATGGGTAGCGATAGGGCCTGATGTTCGGTGGAAAATTGCTAGGAAGGAGTTGAATATGGTGGTCCTCTGGGTGAGAAGGGGGTAATCCCATAGGTTCAGCAAATACACCTGAATACTTATCCAAAATTTGTTGGAGATCTGTAGGAGTACTAGAGACCACTGATGGCTGCATCTGAATGGAATGGAGCTGAGTGATGACACCATGTGAATTCCTCTTAAGAAGTTTATCCATATGATGTGAACTGATGATGCTGAGAGACCCCGACTGTAAGCCTTTCAAAGTGTGTTGTTTCCCATTGGCTAAAAACTGCATCCAAAGTTCAGCAAAATCCCATAGAATGGGGCCAAGAGTGTGTAACCATTGGGCGCCCAAAACCACATCACAGCCACCTAAGGGAAAGGAAAACATGTCAGAGTGCATGTTATAATCTCCAATAGAGAGACACACATTGAAAAATTTTGCTTTGCAAGGTAAAGTGACCCCATTGGCAATCATGACTTCAAAGCTAGAGCAGGGATGGACAAAGCAATCAGCCTGTTTGGCTATTCAGGGGTTAATGAAGTTATGAGTGCTACTAGAATCAATGAGTATAGTAAGAGGGATCTTCTTGAAGAAACCCTAGACTTGCATCATTTTTGGAGTAGTGACTCCTGCCAAAGCATGGACAAATATCTCTGGTTGAGCTTTTGGTGAAGGAGGTTCAGGCTATTGAGGCTCAACCTCATCATCCACTATTTCGTGAGCATCCACATATTCTTCCAGTTTAGGTGGAGAATCCACATCCAAGAGATAGAGCTTTTTCTAAACAAATCTATGGCCCCGGGACCATTTCTCATCACAATTATAACAAGGCCCTTTTTCTCGCTTGGCCCGCATCTCTGTTTCAGACAAGTTCTTGATAGGAGTAGTTCTGGGAGCTGGTGTGACTTGAGGGTTGTGAGAACCTGTACTTCTAAATGGAACAAAATTGGATCTGGAACATTGTAGAGCATTAATCTTTTCTTCCGCTAACTTAGCCAACCCAAGGGCTTCCATCATTGTAGTGGGTCAAAACATTTTGACTTCCGAGTGAAGTGCATCCTTCAGACCACTAACAAAAAAACTATGAAAGAATTCATCAGACAAGCCCTCTGTGTGATTAGCTAATTTTTCAAACTCTGTCTGGTATTCTCTTATAGTTCCTATTTGGCATAGCTTAGTGAGTGCTCCATTGAAGTCATCAAAAGCACTAGGGCCAAAGTGCTCCAAAAGGAGTGTGCACAATTCTATCCATGTTGGGTCTACATTAGCCTTGATGTACCAACGGAACCATTGAAGAGCTTCATGTTCCAAATGAAAAGATGCAAGTGGGAATTTGTTGTTATCCAAAGTATTATGCAAGCTGAAATACTACTCTGCCCTATAAATCCATCCCGCTGGATTAGTACCATCGAAGTGTGGAAAATCAAGCTTCGGTCCATGGAAATTGCCAGAAGAGAACCTAGCATCTCCAGAATGGTTTTAGTTCATGGCTGAATGCTGAAGGTTGAGACCAAGAATTTTTTCATCCAGATCTTGAAGTTTGGTTTTGAGGGATGCAATTTCCTCTTCCGTGGTTTTTTCTCCTGTACGTGTAACAACCATAAAGTAGTTTTTTTTTTTTTTTACACAATCTACTCAGGAAAATTCACTCAAATACAGAATAACTGAAAAATGTTATTGCAATAAAAAGAAATATTAGAATTGAAAGGAACCTGAAGGACATGATGGAAAAAAAAATTGACGTAATTTCCACCCAGCGAGCCCGAGAAAGTGCTGTGATACTAGATGAGAGGAACCTCCTTACAACAATATGGTGAGAATGCATGAAATAATAGAATATAGAGCAATAGAAAAACTCATAATGAATGTATTGATCACGGGCCACTTTGAGGGGGTAACCTCCTTTGAGCAAGCTCAATACAATAAATTTGTCTGTGTCCATCAAAGGCCTCAACCTACTCTTATATACTAAGTACGATCTAGAAAAGTAATGCTACCTATGCATGTGGGATAATAAATTATACTCACCGGATGACTTACAAAGCATATGCGTCCAACAACACTACACTAACAAAATAAATAGAAGGAACACACAGGTTCCTAACACGCAAATTTATCTTCATCTAATTTCTTCTTCTTCTTCGTAGGCATATCATCAGACTTTTCTATTTTTACCTTAGTGGGAGTTTTCTCAGGTTCTTTAGCAATCTTAGCTTGTACCTTTCTTCATGAAGTGGCCTCCTTTGGAATCTATCATCATCTTGGAAATTAGAAGCTTTGGTATTTTATTTTGTACCATTTTCAGCACTAGCATGAGAAAGTCTAGAAGATTGCATGAGGAAATCAATCTTCTTCTTCATTTCTAAAGTAGCAGCATATGCTTCTTCTTTCTCCAGCATTTTGGCCATGATTTCCTTCTCCCTTTTGAATTTCTCAAGGTCAATGTCCAACTTAGAAATTTGATCTATTGGAACTTTGTGACTTTTGCGTTCATCCATTTCTATTCCTATCACCTTCCTCTTTCCTTTATCTTTATAACCTTGAGCATCAATTCTTTGGTGTGTAACATGCTTATCTCGATCGTTCTTAGTTGTTTCAACATATTTTATTTCTTGATGTTTCAACCATTGCTTTTGTTTTTCCTTCTTTTTCATCTCTTTCTCTCTTTGTTTTCCAATAACCCACCGCTCTTGGATGAATCTATTATATTCATCTTCATCTTCATAGGAAAATTAAGAATCTAAGATAGTGCTATCAGACTCCTCCTCTTCTCTTTCCCTAGGAGAACTATTATCTCCATATGTATCCAATCCCAAGTTTGGAGCCTCTTCATATTCTGATGTATTTCCTTCATGACTGTATTGGATTGAATATTCTCTTTTAGTGTCATTCTCTTGTCTTCTTGGAGATGGACTATCTTCATTCTTCTTTCCTCTCCTATGCTGATCAGCCTTAGAAGTGGTTGAAATTCCACCTTCCAACTTAACTTCAGGATGGTCTCTTACTCTAGATCTAGTATTCATATTGAGGAAATGTGTATAAAAAATAAATATTACTCAACACCGATTTGCAAAGATTTATTTGGGTCACCAACCAACACAAATTGGGAAAATACAACACAACCAAATATGAATACCACAATATGGCTAAAAAGGACTAACTCTTTTATTTTAAAAGTCAACTCCCAAGTAGAGTCGCCATTTTGTTGGTGTTTAAAACTATTATGCTATAGAAGCAACCAATAAACCTTGAGACTAATATTAGAAATGGTTAATTCCAAGTATGAGAGCTCTACAAGGTAACTGGACCAACTGTAAGACAAGACTATCCTCTACTCTTTTGGCTCTACAAAACCAAGGTAGGGTGTACCTAATCCAGACAAAGATTTAACTTTTACAACTCACTATAACTTTGGAAGGAAAGAAATTTGGTGTCCCAAGTGACATTACCGATGGAAGGAAAGAAATTGTTTAAGTAAAATAATGTGCACATCAGTAGGTAACCCAACTTACATGTATTAGATTGGGCTAATCTAATTGTTCTCATGTTCTCTTCAAGTTGTTTAAGTAGAAGCTTAGCTAGATCAAGTTGCAGTCCCTTCTTCACTATTTTGTATGCAGTGTCGACTACTCCACAAGCAATGTTTTTCAATCTGCTAGCTTGAAATATTTTATATCCAATCACATACGCACCAAATTTCATTTTAGGGTCGGTGATTGAATTGATTTTCATACCTCTGATGTCCCACTAGGCTCTAGTTAACTCTTCCATCTTAGCACATCTAAGGTTTCTTAGGGATTTTTCATTCTTGGTTATAGGGTATCTAGCCACTACGTGAATCACATCCTTTTTTATCGAATTTGGTTCATCTAAGCACATATTTCTGTCATGCACTCGGCTGAGCACAATGCGTATCCTTTCCATTTTGAAATCTTTTGGGAATAGTAGGGCATTGGTTAACTCTTTCACTTCAATGTCCTTGTACTTTTCCCTTAGGTTAGCATCCTTTCATAGCTTCTGATAAGCTTCCTCAAGCTCAAAGTCACTAATATTTGCAACTTTGTAGTGAATGTATGCATGGATATCTTCAACCAATAAAACCCTAGGTGGGATACTCAAAAATTCTCGTTTGTCCTCAGGTTGAGAAGCAACCTAAGGGAAAAAATTGTAGTTAGGTTCCTCATAGGTCAAGTTATTTATCAAAATAACCTTCTTTTCCTTTTCCATCTTGATCTTTGAGGTTCGCGAAGTGGTTGCCATTGTTCATTAATTTAGGCCTTCTTCGCAAATAACCTGTTAACTCGGTGAGTCTAGATACTCACTGGATGTTTTGTTGTGAATGCTTGAAATCTGTTGGAGTAGTTTTGAAAGTGTTATGAATTTCTCTGCAATGTAGTCACTCTGAATCTCTCTTCTTTTCTCTACAATTTTCTTTTTAACGTTGGGTGAATGAATGAGTTCACATTGCCCTTTTTATAGAAAAATACCCTAAGTGATGCATTAATACTTCACCTACCATGCATTCAAAAATATAGAGATGCTCAATAAACATGCCAAAGTCTTCAGCTTAGTGAGTATACAATGCTTGGTAAATAGTGTTAACTCAGTTGGCTTTCACATGTTCACCGACATGCAGTTTATGAATGGTTCATATTGACCGACCAAACTAGATTCACAAAACATAACATGCAATACCATAGTGCATCTTCATTCATCCTAATTTGTCATATTCTTAATGAATATAGGAACTAATCTAAAATATAGCTTCATAGAGTGTAGTTCCATACTTACTTTTATTTCTTAGGTGGGGGTGGTGGAATCACCTAATGCATTAGATGAGGTGTCACCAACTGTAGTGCTTTGTCCAACATTATCATTGTTTGAACCTCTCCTGCACATTTGATTTCTCATTGAGATGATGTCTTCAATAGTATTTCCATTTACAAAAGTGCTTGACTCTGTCACTCAGTCTCTTTAGTCCTTACTTAAGTGACTAACCTTATGACAGTGTAAGTATGTCATCCAAGGGTTAGTCCATTTTCTAGATCTTCTTATCCATTTCCTCATATAGTTAGTAGCTATATATCCATATCTACCACATGTTGTGCAATTTACCCAAGTTTTTTAATCCTAAACATATGTATTATTGACTCTTCTCAGTTGATATGCATTTTCTTATTCTTTAGGTTTCCAAACTTGCTTTATCTTTTTCTTGCATTCATGAAATATGTGGCCATGCATGTTGCAAGTAGGACAATTTTTTTGCATGTAAGATTTATTATTTGGTTTGTTCATCTTAGATCTACTTTCATGTGCTTTGTGTCTGTGCTTTTTATAGGTATAACAATTACCTATGAATGTAGAAGTAGTTTTAGGAATACCTTTTTCTTTGCTCTT
This sequence comes from Thuja plicata, assembly GCA_018584345.1. Taxonomy (NCBI): domain Eukaryota; kingdom Viridiplantae; phylum Streptophyta; class Pinopsida; order Cupressales; family Cupressaceae; genus Thuja; species Thuja plicata. The sequence continues at coordinate 682,726 of MU228270.1, forward strand.
GCAAATATTTGATGTGTGGCCTGGTTTTCCACAGTGACTACATGAACATTTATTTGGTCTTGGATTTGTGTAGAAGTTCCTTTGATCAGCTCGGTTTGAAGATTCTCCATGCTCGGTATACCCTAAAATAGTATTTTTGTTGAGTCTTCTTTGTCCATTCAGAAAATCATCCATTCTTTTTGTATTGTCTTCAGCTTTCTTGATCATATCATTATGTTGTTGTTGAATCTTAACTTCATGCTTCAGTTTCTCATTTTCTTCTTTTAGTTCACCAATAACTTCCAATTTTCCAGAAAGTTCCATGTTGTTGGCAAGCTAACTCCCAGGGAGTATATGACTTATTTTGTGTTGTCATTATGGCAACAAAGTCATATGAAGTTTTGACAGCAAACTTAGTAGTGAAAATTGACTAAGTATAGAAGACAATACAGAAAAGAGATACACAGATGATTAGAGCACTAGCGCATGTGCATATAGCCGATTTAGACTAAGCACCTTTAGACATAAGCTCTATGATATGTTTTTATGCTTACCCTATACACGCATGATACAGAATGATAGTACGGATAACTTACAGAAAGAACAAGTACACTAGCAGTTTAGAATACAAAGTATGGATCTGACTTCAAGTTTTTGATTAGCGTGTAATCTTGTGTTGTGTAAAGGCTAAGTGCCTATTGTAGTAAGTTTGTAATCATGTATTAAACATTATTTTAAACATGCTTAATCCAATTTGTTTGGAAGCGTTGTGAATGTTGTTTTTGGGCTGACTAAGGTATTGTTTATAGTCATGTCTATTCAGGCATATATATATATATATATATGATTGAATTAAATCAGAACTTGTGTGGAGTTTATCAATCTTGTCTTTTTCTCCTGATAGTTCAGATTCAATTTTATTCTTGATGTTTTCCAACACCAAGCTTTTCATATTGGCTTGTGTGATTTCTTCATCTAACTATTTATTTTCTTTGTTCTTCTCTTCAATAGCTGTTATGCTATCAGTTAACTGATCATTCAGTTCTTCTATCTTATCCTTTAAAGATAAATTTTCTTCATTTAGTTTCGTGACCATTTTACCCAAATCATTTGTAGAGCAATCTTTGAAATCTTTTCTTAACTTTTTGATAAGCATTTGTGAGCCATCAAATTTTAGTTTAAGTTCCTCATTTTCTTTCTCAGACCTATCTATATCTTCAAGGGCTACTTCAAGATTATTTTTTAGCTGTTTTTCTTCTACTAAATCCATGATCTCCTCAAGTGGTTAAACTTTCTCTCAGAGGACTAGAGCTCTGATACTAATTGTTGGAAACACTAAAGGAGGTTGAATCGGTGTTTAACTAACTATTCTATTTTAGAAACTTTATACATAAATCAATTATAAATCACTTGAATCTTAACACAAGAACACATAACACATGATATGATTATGGGGAAACCTTGATTACAGGAAAACCCTAGTGGGAATTAGTACCCAAAAATATTTCACTAGTATAATGAACCTATTAAAGTTCCTTTGCCGTGTTAGGCACAATCTTTACAATACAAGTAAAATGACCTTGTCAAAGGCCTGACCCTGTTAGGAGTCTTTTACAAGCAACCCTATTAGGGGTGAGGACTCACAGTCCAAGAGCTCACTTCTCAATGAGAAGGAAGGTTACAACCTCCTGAGAATAGATATTCACTATATCCAAAAGTGAACTACTGTATATGACACAGATGTCTGATCAATTCTGGTTATGCACTTATGCTCTTTTCTTCTTTAAGGGATCTATCTCATACTGACATCTTTATACTTCTCTTATATATCTCTTCTCTACCTTTTTTTTTGACACTTCAAATATATCTTTTTATTACACACACACACACACACACACACACATATATATAGAAGAGAAGTATAAAGATGTCAATATGAGATAGATCCCTTAAAGAAGAAAAGAGCATAAGTGCATAACCAGAACTAATCAGACATCTGTGTCATATACAATAGTTCACTTTTGGATATAGTGCATATCTATTCTCAGGAGGTTTTATCCTTCCTTCTCATTGAGAAGTGAGCTCTTGGACTATGAGTCCTCACCCCTAACAGGGTTGTTTGTAAAAGACTCCTAACAGGGTCAGGCCTTTGACCAGGTCATTTTACTTGCATTGTAAAGATTGTGCCTAACAGGGCAAAGGAACTTTAATAGGTTCACTATACTAGTGCAATATTTTTGGGTACTAATTCCCACTGGGGTTTTCTTGTAATCAAGGTTTCCCCATAATCATATCATGTGTTATGTGTTCTTGTGTTATGATTCAAGTGATTTATAATTGATTTATGTATAAAGTTGCTGAAATAGAATAATTAGTTAAACATTGATTCAACCCCCTCTCACTATTTCCAATAGTTGGTATCAGAGCTCTGGTCCTCTGAGAGAAAGTTTAACCACTTGAGGAGATCATGGATTCAACAGAAGCAAAACATCTAAAAAAGAATCTTGAAGCAGCCCTTGAAGATCTAGATAGGTCTGAGAAAGAAAATGAGGAACTTAAACTAAAATTTAATGGCTCACAAATGCTTATCAAAAAGTTAAGAAAAGATTTGAAAGATTGCTCTACAAATGATTTGGGTAAAATGGTCAAGAAACTAAATGAAGAAAATTTATCTTTAAAGGATAAGATAGAAGAACTAAATGATCAATTAAGTGATAGAATAACAGCTATTGAAGAGAAGAACAAAGAAAATAAATAGTTAGATGAAGAAATCATGCAAGCCAATATGAAAAGCTTGGAGTTGGAAAACATCAAGAATAAAATTGAATCTGAACTATTAGGAGAAAAAGACAAGATTGATAAACTCCGCACAAGTTTTGATTTAATTCAATCATAGATTTATGCATAAAAGCTAAAAGGTGATACCACTAGTATGTGATACAGTATATATCAAATTGAGATCAATTCATTACAAGAAAGAAAGAAATCTCAAACAGAATCTACAAAAGAAAAGAGAACTCAGAATCATGAAGAGACTAAAGTAGAATCACCAAAAGATAAGCACAAGGCAGTCAACCATACTTGCTATGCCTGTAATAAACATGGACACTTGGAAAGAGATTGTAAGGATGTAAGACCCTTCAATGGTTACTATTAATCCTGTAATAAGTTTGGTCATAGGGATATTCATTGTAGGACAAATCAAAGAAATCAGTCACAATTGAACCAAAGGAATCAGACTCAATACAATTAGAGAAATCAACCTCAAATAAACTTGCAGAACATTACATGTTAGATATGTAATTACAATGGACTCATAGCCGAGCAGTGCATCATGATGAAAAACAACATCAGACCTCCTATCATTTTTCACTCATGTGGAAAAGAAGGACACATCTCAAGGTTTTGCAGGTCAAGAACACAAGGACAAGAGAATTCTAAAAAGTCACTGTTTGAAGAATCAGGAAAAGTTAAGTTTGTGGAAGCTAAAGCTAACTTAGATAAAATATGAGTTGAAGTAAAGAGGGATAATGAAGACAAAAAGGTAGTAGATGCATCCTCAGTGGACGTACCTTCTACTTCTGGATAGTTGACCCTCATGGTCTTAGGGGGAGCTATTCTAGCTCTAAACCCCTGCATGGCTGGTATACTCACCTCTGAGTATGCACCTTTGGATTCATGTCAGTGATAACAAAATAATGCAGTATATATTCATGCATTGTCTATACTTCATTCTGAATAAAGTTTGAAAGTCTCATGAAAAGCACTTACGGCATTAAATGCAGAAAAACTTTATATAAATCGGTGGATTGATTGATTATTCTCATTGTTTACATCTGAGATCAAAAAATTTGCAAAGCACAGAAGCACTAAGCATCAAAGCAATCAAAGGTATTGATGTGATCAGTTGGTGAACATATTGAAAGTTGAAATGGAACCCTAGTATTCGCATCATTTTGAATTACCGTGAAACCCTACTTAATCAAGTTGCAAGTAAGTATGGCAACCCTAGTTGTATTTGACATTGCTAAAAGGAAGAGATTTGTCTTTAAGAAGCATCCATTCAAGTCTATATTAGATGATATTGAAGGAGCATTATCTAAGACTCCGCTAGGAGTCATGCACATGGAAGACATTTTCTTGTACATCTACTGCAAGAAGGAAATAGTTGGAGACAACAACATAGCAACTCTTATGGGTTCAATGATGAAACTAGACTACTCATTCAAGGATGAATACATGCATCTCACTAATAACCATATATTTGAGTATTCTTATGTGCATGAGTTCTGTGAGCCAGAATGGGTAAAGATACTACTAAGAAGAATACATGATGACCTATATTGAATTGGTGAGGTTCCTGTCTACATCACTACAAACCTAATTCATGAAATCACTGGACTTCCTGAAATTGGACCAGTTCTTCCTACTGGTAAGGATGTTAAGAAGCAGGTTGAACAATTTTTCTTATCTAGAAGTGATAGGTGTGACATGACTGTCGATCCTATTAAGGAGAATTACATCAAACTACTCACTAAGATACTTGGATATAAGTTTTAGCAGGAAAGCAGATTGAATAGTGTGTCTGCAGCAACAGTTCTGGAAGCAATAAGGATAGTGAGAGATAATACTTAGTAAAATATTTGTGACCTATTGTGTGCATAGTTGATTGAGAACATAAAGAATATTAAGCATGACAAGAGAAAGATATTCAGGTTTGGCTCTTTGATCATCTACTTATACTTCCACATTTTTGGTAAAGTTGCAAATATTTACCTAGATAGGAGTAAACCTACTATGTCTTAGATATCACTAAAAGCTACATCAGAGAGTAGTGCAAAACATAATATGGACATGGATATCAAAACATTCAAGATCAAGATGCAGAAGAGGTTCAGGATACCTGAGAAGATAGTTGAGAAATACAAAGACACCATATGCTTCATGGTGGAAATTGACTGTACTTGCATGGAGGCAGTTGAGCATAGAACAAAATGGATTCACCCACTCGGTTATGAAGTTAAAGAAAATGTTGTGGAAGGTTATGAACAAGTCCTCCTATCTACGCCTAAGGATCCCAATGAACCTAGATGGGGTACTTACAGAGAAAAGACAAATCAATTTGATTTTGTCTTATACAGTGCTGACAACAAAAGGAAGGCATCTAGGATTACCTCAAATATCTTAAAAGTTCATGGTGTTACACAAGAAGGCCTAGACAAAGATAGGGAAGTGGGTTGAGAGGATTGGGGAAGGGGATTTGTGGTAAGGTAGGTAGGAATAGAAGATGGTAGGTTGGGATGATATGGAGGGGATGGAGGAGAAAGGTAGGATAGAGTGGATGATGAACTATTAATAGCATGGGGGTTATGGTGATGGATTGAAGGAACTAGAAGACTTAGATTATGAATTGGAAAATGGGTTGGAGGATAAGGGTATGGAATATTTGGATTAGGGATGTAGGTAGTAGTGTTATGATGGAAGTGTGGAGCTTGGGATATAACTATGGAAGAAGATGGAGGCATGGATGATGTTTGAGGGAGATATGTGGGTGAAGGATAATGAGGTGGGTTTCCCTTGTCAATGATAGAGGAAGGGTAAGAGATGGGAGGTGGATTTGGATTGGGAATAGTGTATTGAGGTAGAATGGATGGGGATATGATAGATGGATGTGGGGTTATAGAATTGACTTGGTAAGTTGGCTGGGATGAGGGATGTGAATAGTTTTGAGTTGGGTTAGTGTGAAGCATGTATGAGTTGGATGGATTTGGTTGATGGGTTGGTTGATTTGGAGGAATGGTTTGAGAGATGGCACTTGACATATACGCTTGATGGTCCTTAACCATTTTGTGAAACCAATCCATATTCATGATGTTTAGATGAGGGGTTTTTGAATTGGTTTAGGATATGATGCAGATGAAGATTTTGATTAAGAGCAGATGAAGTGAAAGATTTGAGGATGGATGAAATACGAACCTAGGACTTAGGAGCAAGATTTGGACTTTGTTTTGATTTAAGAGCGCAAGGCCTCAAGGATTTTGATTTAATCAATTTTTGATTGATGTGATTTGATTTTATTTGAATTGAAAGGTTTGAGATAAACCTAGATGAAACAAGACCCTATGATGGTGCAAACAAAGGATTGATTTGGATGATGATATGATCTTCTACTTGGAGATAGACTTGTGATCCCAAGAAAAATAGGATAAGACTTTGAGATCGACTGATGTTCTCAAAGCAATATGATTCAAATGGATGTTTGCTAATGATGAGGGTCTATGCAACACTTTGATACATCTTTCAACCTAAGATTTGAGATAAAAATCTATGATGAAGTTGTGAAAGATGATGTTTGATTTGATATGATTTGACCTTGATTATGGTTGGATGTGGGTTAATCAAGATAACCCAGATTAAAGTCCAAGGATTATGATGGTTCTCCTAATCAAATAGGTAGAATATTTGATGAAGATTGGAATTAGAAGGAGATGTGGATGAAGATTTTGATTAAGAATGGATGAACTATGAAATATGAATGAGAGATGACTGAAGATAAGGGAATTATTAAGATGTGATTGGTTTTGGATGAAGAGGAAGATGAATTAGATTAGGATTGGATAGAATGATATGAGGTTGACAAGTGGATTGGATTAGATTGGAGGAAGATGAATGATTAGATTAGATTAAGAAATAGGATGTTGATGTGGATTAGAGGAATGATTAGGATGAAGGTGACTAGACCAGGATTGGGAACTTGATCGAGTGATTAGGAGGATGATGAAGTGATTAGGGAGGTGATGAAATGATTAGGAAGATTAAGAAGAATATTGATGACTTGGAAGAAGTGGTTAGGATAAGAAGTATGATGATGATGATGAAGTGGGTTGAGGTGAAGATGACAATGTAGGATTCTGACTAATTTTGGAATTTTTAGGTCAATTTGTTCATTGGCAAGAACTGATTTTCAACATACATCAAAGGCATTGACTATGCTAAGTATACCTTGACTCATATTTTAGGAATGACTAACAGTTATTGAAGACACATTTTTGAAAATAGTCCTAGAAGGGACAAAGCAACCTTGTAGGAGAGAAGAAATTGTGACAAATTTGTATGTTGGGTATTTTGTTTGTTTATGTTCAAGTGACTCTTTCAAGCCACTTATGTTTTCATGTGGTTTAACATAATGAAGATAGTACAAATAGTAGCTACCTTAAAGAATTGGCTTCGCGTGAAATATTATAGGCCCATTGCTTGGTAGTCCTTTGGCTCACACAATAGTGTCACCCTCGGAAGGGTGCTTGTGTTTTTGGATTTTACAAGGTATTGTTTCCATGCTACAAAGATCTCTTTCACAACACAATACCTTGGGACACATATGATGGGAATATTGGGGGAGAATATTCCCTCCCCTTGCACTATAATAAGTCACCATTCAGAGGTGAATTAGGTAGGCTACTAATTTATAGTTGCTAATAAGATTTGTGATGTCCCCACAATCAGTTTGTATGGCATGACTCACTTAAGAGCCTAGTTCAACCATGTCAGTATACTGAGGATATTCACTCAGTATGGACTACCATTGAACATGACCCGCCCAAGCTTGAAGGGATAGAGAAGACCTTTGGGTCACACCTTATTTCTATACCGGCCGAAGGGATTTACCGATTTGAGGTCATCCTCTAAAGGTGAAGCACACCCTCTAGACAAGCCTCTCTATAAGCTAGATTAAGCTAAGCTTTCTCTTCACCCAAGTTCCATGAAGGTGAGGGGAGAGGATACAGCTATATTTTAATCATAGCATCATGTAAATTAACGGATCTATCTAATGAAAAATAGCTCAAAAGAAGTGTTGAAAAATACTTCTTCAAACACACCAAGAAGAGTTCATTTTCCAAATTGAACCTAATTAGCGACTAAGTGTTTTCTACCTAAGAAAAAGACACAATAGTATGTTTAAGCATGCAATTTGAAATTATTTCCCACACAACAATAAAAAAGCATGTGAAATGTGTGTTTATTTTCCTTAAGTCATTCAAGAGTTGTGAAGTTCATTCCCTTATGCATTCAAGATTAGATGTGGTTAATTCCTTTAAGCAACATGCATTCAAAGACTAGTGTTTAAATCATACAAGTTCATTCCCAAAATCCTTTAAAATCCAAGAAAACCTGCATGAAAAATATTAGTAATCTTTAGAGTCTTCAACCTTAAAATGCTGCAAAAAGGCAAACAGATTAGTAACACTTGATTTCTGATAATATGCTGATTCCTGATTCCTGAAATTTGACTAAGTCTGAAATTTCTTAAAAACCCTCAAAAACTAGATTTTGCATCTTAAATCCTATGACGCTGAAACCACTCTCAAACATCCTGGAAGTATATATTTAAAATATATCTTAAAGTATGAGAAAGGTATATGTCACTTATACTTAAAAGATATATTTTAAATATAGACATGGTGCTGAAATTGGTTTGAAGCATGCATACAAATTTCAAGAAATCATTCAATGAATACCCATTTCTCAGAACTAATTTAAATTGTAAGAAATTTGTAGATGATAGTTCAGAGCACAGACGCTGATTTAGCAAAGACGCTGATTCATCAGAGATGTCGGTTCAGAGCACAGACGCCAATTTAGCACAGACATTAGTTCATCGCAGATGCCAGTTTATAGCGCAGACATCAGTTTAGGGTTTTGGTGTAGATGTCAGTTCAGGGTTTTGATGCAAATGTCAATTTAGTGTTTTGGTGTTTACACAGATGCCTCTACGTAAAATGTAGATGGTGATCCATGAGTTTGGCAAGATTTGGAAGAAATAGACAAGAAATTAGAAGGTGTTTAGGGACGTGGGTCCTATCGGGAATGCTAGAATGTGTACGAGGAATCCTTCAACCTATTGGGAGCAAGCTCAAACATGCAAAAATTAGTGGGTTAGCACATAAATCATTTCAAAAGCCATGTAAGAGATCAAGAAAACAACAAAGAATACCAAATAACATCAGATAGAGCTTGAAAATAAGTAGACAATGCACACTATTCTACTCATTTTGATTTGCTCTTTTAGATGGATGTGGGTGTGCTCTCTCAAACACACAAAGTGCAATGGATCCCAATGCAAATGCAAGATTGCCAATAATGAAGGAATTCAAGAACTAGTAGAAGGAACTAGCCTCAAATCCTTAAAAAGGATTATATTCTAAATTATGAAAATGAAGATGATATGCATATGCTATAAAGAAACTAAGGTTCATTCACCAATTAAGAGCCTAGCATGTGATATGTAAATGATTTAAGCATAAACTAGAAGCATATGAAATCAATAACTATGAACTTCTAAATGCAAAATAGCATGATAACAATGGAAATTGAGAGATGAAAATATGAGAGAAGGCCTCTATTTATAGAGTTTTTAGAGAGAGGAAGAGGCTTGGATGAAGTGGCACCTATGTGACATCCACATAAGAGTAACATGGGAGACACATGGACTTGAAAAGATGGCCAATTTTGAGTCAAAATTGGAATTAATATTGAGTAGCTCAATATTTCAAAAGGGGAGACAAAGTTGTAAGAAGGAATTAAAGAGGAATGGGTGCCCATTTTGGAGAGAAATTCCCCATGTGGGTGAGCATTCCATTAGCCTTAAAAAGGTTAGGAATCACCCATTAAACATGGTTAGAGGATAGTTAGGTGTGGAAGCATACTTAGGAAATGAGGTGATGGGAGTAGGGTAGGAATAGGGTAGGCTGTAGGGTAGGATTAATAGGTTCCTACCTAGGGTTTTAGGGTATTATTCAAATCAAATTTGAATAAACTATGTTTTAGAAGAATTAGGAAAATGGAGGATTTAATACATATAAATTTATTAAAAGGGGAATTTTGTGGAGGAAAATGTATTTAAATAAAATACATTAGAATAGTATTTAAATTATTGATAAATGAAACTATTTAATTGTTTGAATTAAATAGTTAGAGGAATAAGAGGGAAAATAATATTAATATTAATATTAATATTTTTGGACGTCTACACACCTCACCCAAACACAACAAGCTGATTAATTGACCCACTAAATTGCTGATACCAACTCAACAAAGTCTGTCTACTGACAATGATTTCTGTTTCTCTCAAGAGAGAACATACTACCAGTTGCCAAAGACTCAACAATGTTTGAACCTAGAGTTGATCAACACCTTCCCTACCTACAAGTGGTTCCATCATCAAGAAGAGCTTTAAGCCTACTCTCTCAAGATCCACAAATAGTGTTCATAGGGCCTAATTACTATGTGTAACAAATATGCGGGAAAATAAATCTATGTTAGTTCTTTTAGAGTAGAAATTGAAATGTGATCTATGAAAGCAGAAAATCACCCAAGTAAGACACGTGAGAGGTTCATTTTAATGAAAAGAAACCAAATTTTATAGAGCTTTAAATAGAATACTTGGTAATCCATGCAACATGCTTAGTAGATTTTACCTTATTTTTATTTTTGTTGAGCTTTTTCGCGCAAGCAAGCCATGAACTCTCCAACAAGCAAGACAAACAAACAAGCAAACAAGATATGCAATGTATACTCAACTTATGAAAACCCTAGGGTTAGATCTAAATATCATTTGTTAGGAGCAATAATAACCAGAAAATAATTCAAATGAAAACTGATATCATGCATTGAACCATGTAAAAATTAAGTGCAAGCTAATCATTCAATGCACTTTTTTTAATTTTGATTTTTGACCTAGTCAACAAGATTGGACCTATATGACATGAATTTGGATCCAAAACCCTAAATGCAGAAAAGAGACCATTGTTAAAAAATAGAGAGATTTCCAAAAATGTCAAAATTTTAAAAAGATATTTTCATAAATAGACTAGTTTTCATAAATTGACCAAATGAGCTATGATATTGCATCCAAATTTAAAACACAAAGAATGGACCCCATGTAGAATTTAAAGAACTTTCTGAAAATGTAATTTTTTATAAAAAAATATGCTGATTTACACCAAAAATTAATGATTTATGAAAAATAAAGGAAAAATTATACAAAATTCACAATACCTTTGAAAATTTTGAATTTTATACTGAAGCTTCTCTGATATGTTGCAAACTTGCAAAAAATAATTCAGACCAAAACTCCAAGCCGTTTGGGAGATATGATCAAATCTTTGAAAATCTAGGGTTTTCATCTCCAAGCAAATCTACACAAGGGGGTTAGCTCCAAAAATAACCAAAACCAACATGTAAAGGTGGGTTAGCCCCACGGTGGGCACCAACAATTTGTGCTAAATTGTTGACACACTTCTATGAGTCATTATATCTAAGATTGCTCAAGAATGAGGTCTCAAATGGTGACTCATAGCTCTCTATTCATGGAGTGCAAGGGTTTATAATGAAGGCCCTTAGTTTAGACCTAGTTTGTGCCCATACAAGTACACCATAAAATGAGAGATTCAAAGAGGAAAAGAAAAAATGCTAGTCTCCATGAGCATCAAATATGCATAGAAATGAAAATGGAAGTTATTCTATATGATAACAATGCATGAAAGCAAACTAATCTATGAAAGGAAATATGCATGCAAGATTATTCTATGAAATGAAATATGAATCTAATCTAACATGCAAGTGAAAGAGTAATCTAAATGGATTTCCATGTATGCATGAGAGAAGAAGACAAGAAAAGAGAAGTTACAATGTTCAAGCTCAAGTGCTCAAACTCTCCTCCAAAATTGCTTTCCAAAACCTGCAGCATAACAATAACATAAAACCTTGGATCCCTAAATGAGAAGGAGAGGGTTCTTTATAAAGGAAAGTGTGGAGAGGAATGCATCCTCAAGAGCAATGTGGGATAAATCCCTAAAAAGGAAAGTAAGAGGAAAAAAGCCCACCACTTAGGAATATGTGTAGAAAAAAAAGAATTTTTATTTATTTTTATTTGATTTATTTAATTTATTTCCCTTTTTTTTGATAAAAAAGAGAGCTTTAAGTGAGGATTTTATTTTATTTAATTAAAAGAGGGATTTTCTTTTAATTAAATAACATTATTTTATTTAATTAAAAGAGATAAGATTATTTAATTAAAAGAGAGATTCTAATTAAATAAGATAAGATTATTTAATTAAAAGAGAGAATTTAATTAAATAAGATAAGATAATTTAATTAAAAGAGAGATTTTCTTTTATTAAATAAGATTATTTTATTTAATTAAAAGGGATGTTTTCTTTTAATTAAATAAGATTATTGATGAAATGATCAAACCTTAGGAAATATTGAAATAATTGAATTAATTACGATTTGATCAAGGAAATTGATTTGAATTAAAATGTTGCAAAGCATTGATTCAGGATTTGATAAATTGATTCTCTCATTTGATAAATTGAAGAATGGGGGCCCATAGTCTAGGCGACCATTTTAGTGTGCATACACAATATTATATGAAGCAAAGGAAAAAATTTGATGTGGCTTGTCATAATTAGGTGTTCTTAAAACAGGAGCATCTTTAATAGCTTGTCTAATACTTGTGAATGATTTAGATGCTTCTTCACTCCATTCCACCTTGGCTCCTTTCTTCATCATCTTTGAAATAGGGAGACTAACTTCTGAAAAGTTTGTAACAAATCTCCTTAGAAATTTCACTTGTCCAAAGAAGGATTGAATGCACTTGACATTCTTTGGCTAAGGAATTTTATCTATAGCAACAACCCTTTCAGGTTCAATTCTTAGTCCATCTTTAGACACAATATGTCCTAGGATCTTTCCCTCTGTAACTCCAAATGCACACTTCTTTGGGTTGAAAGAAACCTCATATTCCAAAGCTCTAACAAAAATCTTCTCAAGATGATCAAAATGTTGATATTATTTTGTTGAATAAGTTGTTAAAGCATCTTGATAAATAGCTAAAAATTCATTTATGAAATCTCTAAATGCCACATTCATAGCCTTCTGAAAATTTTCCCCAACATTTTTTAATCCAAAAGACATTCTCACATAGACATAAGTACCCCATGGTGTGGTGAATGTAGTCTTGAATTCTTCATACTCCTTAACCATGACTTGATTATATCCTGAGAATCCATTCATCATAGACATTAATCCAGACCTAGTAACTCTTTGTAACATGGATTCCATATTTGGCAGACCATAATCATCCTTAAATGAACTGACATTGAGATTTCTAAAATATACACAAAGGTTGATATCTCCATTTTTCTTCCTCAGTGGTACCAAATTTGATACCCATGTAGAATGTCTGATGGTTTTAATAATCCCAACATCTTTCATCTTCTTTAATTCTTCCTACATTTTTGGTTCTAGGGTGAGATTCATGTGTCTCAATTTTTTTCTGAAAGGCTTAGCACCCTCCTTTAAAGGAATCTCATGTTGAAACAAATCTTCTCTACAGGCCTTCAAACCATCATAGGACCATGCAAAAAAATGCCTATACTTTTTGAGAAGATCAACTAATAACTTACTAATTTTAGGAGACAACCTTTTACCAATATACACATTCTTAGGGCTCTCAGTTGTTCCTATGTTTACTTCTTCCAAATATTCAATTTTTCTTACCTTATTTGCATAAAAAGACTTGTGTTTATTGTCAAAGGCCTTCTCAAGAATAACTAGCCCTTTGGGAACTCTATTTGATTTCAATTGAAGCACCTCTTTACGAAAAATGGTATCCTTATTATCCAAGGTTTCAACACATCCCTTGAAATCCATTTCATTTTTAAAATTTTTTGCCTCATAATTCAAAAATCTCAGAATATCGAAGCCATCTTTAGAGACTTTCCAATTCTCAACATTGTCTGGTATTGAAGGTTTGGATTGAATTTCTATTTTAAAAATTCCTACAAATGTAATATCTTGAGGTCTTAAAGCAATGTTAGCTAATAAGTCTGTCATTTTTTTGTGACCTCTATCTACCCAATCAACACCAAATATATCAAATATCTCTAATTCATCCCAAACAACATTCCTATACTGCTTAAGTCTCTGATTCTTTGAAACATATTTAGACCTTATCTGAGATATTATCAATTCAGAGTCTCTAATCACTCTGAGACCTTTTATCTTATATTTTGAGGCTATTCTCCAACCAATTAAAAAATCCTCATACTCTGCAACATTATTTGTGCATGTAAACAATAATGTAAAAGAAAAGTTGTAGGTCTTACCACTAGGAGCTATCAATAGAATTCATGCACCAGGTCCTTCCTTAGAACTTTCTCCATCAAAGTACATGGTACACAAATCACACTGGTCCATCAAATTTTTCTTATCATCAAACAAAAACATATGCTAAGTTCTTTCTTCAACCCTAGTATCTCAAACTTGACAAGATCCAATATAAGTATCAACAAAACAATTCATGTCAGTATCTTCATTTACTTTAATCATATGAGGAGTCCTACTTTCCCGGGACACCTTGACATTATCACCAACAATATTGAAAGTAGAAAAAGAAAAATCACAATGGATACCTCCACCCATTGAAGAACACCATTTTCTTGATAGAAACATGCCATAATGACGTGGAATATTAATAACCAAGACACTCATTATTAGTATTTTGTCAAGACATATTGCTAACGTATAAGGCAAAGCCTTAATAGTACCAATGATAGTGATTTCTTTGGAGTTCAATGCCTAAAATTTTCCATGAGGAGTGTCAACTTATAATCCCATTGACTTCATTGGTTATATAGGCATAACAATATTAGATGTTCCATAATCTATTATATAATTTGTTAGCATCTTACCACTAATAACTAAAGTTATGAAAAAGGGATCAACAACTCCGGAGGAAGTATTTACATGATTTGTATTCAAAAAAATTTAAGGTATTTCTAAAATCATTCCTTCAGACTCTTTTCCCTTTCTATCTGAATTATTGTGTACATTTATCATCTTTCCATCACCTTCTAGTTTTTTGAATCTTATTGAAGAAACACCCTCTAGCATTGTGAGGACTTTTTCCTTATGCTCCTTAATTCTCATTATCTCTAAAAGTGTGACTTTAACAGTCATTTGTGACAACAATTGCCCCATATCAATAGGGGTGTATCTTTTATCAGAAGGTTCTTTCTTTTCAAGAATAAGATTACCATCCTCAAATTGTATGGTCAGAATTGGCCGTTGTTTCTTTAATTTCTTATTCTCTACTTTAGTAGGAGAATGACTTATTTCTAGTGTTTTAACTTTTACCTTAGATGCAATGTTTGGACCACTTGATTTTTTTATACTTTTAAATTTTACCTTACATTATCAACAGATCTTTCCTTCTTCTATGTCTTCTTGGCATCTTCTTTTTTTTCTTTGATAAAAATGCCAGCTGGTTGGCTACTTGCATCACCAACTACTCTATTTCTTAAGTTATAGTTACTTCTTGCTTTAGTAACCAGATCATATGTAATTATTTCTCTCTCCTCATTAGAACGTCTTCTTACTATTGTAGACTCCTCACTATTTTGAGTATAACATCTTATATTATCAACCTTTTCTTCTTCACTATCAAACAAAACTTGTTGATGATATACTTCTACTCTACCTTGCGAACCATACATATCATGGTTCTCAATTTCATTATCAGAATCTAAATCAGGACAAGAATGAGAATAAGTCATAGCATAACCACTATTATCACACAACTCACCTTCCTCATTTGCATATATATCTAGAGCAACAACACAGAAATTAGGGTTATTTGGGTTTTCACAAGCTTCACACCAATATTCATCATTGCACATATTGACAAAAAATTTTATGCAAAGGATCAGGTATCCTATTATCAAGCTTGTCCTTTCTTTGTGAGATAATAGGTTTCCCATCTTTGTATTGGGTACCATATGGATGATTTTTCATCCTATTTTGTGGATTATAACTTTTATGGGATGACCTACTATTATGTGGACCTTTATAATCTTTATATTTTGGTTCTTATTTATTGCTTCTACTAAACCGCTCATCATCTCTTCTTCCCATTTTTTTTGATACTTTTCTATTCATTTATATATTAACAACTGTCTTATAAGATTTAGTAAGGCTTCTTGGATTCTTGTCTTAGAGAGAATATCCCATTTTAGAATCAAAAGTATTTAAATATGTAGCAAGACATACCTTTTCATCAAGCCTTATTTTCTTAAAAAGCCTATGCATAGCTCTTTGGAATCTTGTATTGAATTTAGCAAATTCCTCATTTTAATTTTTCTTTATATTGTTAAATTAATTCAAAAAGAATCCTTCATTTATTTTATCACCATATTAATCGTTAAATAAATCTATCAGTTCATCCATAGACCCCACAGAACCATGAGATAACCCTCTAAACCATTCCCTAGCATCTTCAAGTAGAGATTGAACAAAAAGTTTCACCAAGAAATATTCATGTATGATGTTAAGGTCATCCATGATATCAATGAATTTTTTTAAATGTAATTCACAAGTAATAACATTATTTCTTGAAAATTTGGGAAGTCTATCCCCAATCAAATTTGGGACTGCATTAGGATAACTGAGAATACCAATGAAAGAAAATTTCTACATATTAGTGATTACATTAAATCACTAGGAGATAATTTCACACCTCTATTGGATGCTTACTTTACATCATTCAAGAATAGGATGCAGAAGAGGATGAGAATCCCTGCCCAGTTAGTTGAACAATACAAGGATGAGATATTTTTTTTATTTGATGCCAACACAACACTCATCAAACCTGCCGACCCAAGAACAACATGGTTACCACCATTAGACTATGAAATTGACATAGATCTAGCTACAAGAGATATTGAAGCCTTGCTGAATGAACCATTTGACAAATATTTAAGAAGATTTGACACATATGAGGAAGCCAAGTCAAGAATTAAGATTGGTTTAGAAGTCAAGAAAGTAGGAAGGAAGAAAACACAAATAGTGAATTCACTTTAGAAGAAATTTTCAATAACTAATGAAGCATTGGAAAAATCAATAGACATCACTGAGGAAAATACACCCATCGGTAAAAGTAAAGAGTTAAGTGTTTCAGAGTCTACAAAATCAAATGCAAAGCCAGCATAGGCCAAGAAAAAAAAGTTACTAAAGTAACAACTGCATCCATAAAAAGGAGAAAAACAACAAAGGTAGACTCACCACCCTTAAAGAAAGGCACTGTAAGAACATATCAGAAAAGAAATGCTAAAGCCTCAACCGAGAAATGAACACGAAGGCAATTAAAGAAATATGTAAGAGGAAAAGAAGACAAGGATGATACTGAAGAAGATGAAAGAGAACAAAAGAAAATATGAGTAGAAAAGGAAAATATACCACAGGAAATTGATGAAGTTGCAAAGTCAATTGTCAACATAGGTAGTCTAGTACATCATAAGATTAGACAATGGGGAAATCTGTCTACTAAGGATCAGGACAAAATAGAAGAGGCCATCATTAAGATGATGATTTATTACAAATATGTACCTATACAATTTGGAAATCATAAACCACAGGAGATACATGAAAAGATATCAGCTAGATGGACATATGCATTGCACACAAAGAAACATATGTGAGAGAGATCCCTAGTTATATTCATGCCCAATTCCACATTTGCAGAAATTGAATCAACAATGAAGGAGTACCCCAAGAAACTTTATGCAAAACCCAGAGGATACAAATTATTTTAGAACAAGTTAGAAGATATTGACATAGAGAGCAATTAGATTTGGACTCAAATCTTTAATCCACCCAAGCAGGTACTGCCTCTAATAGAGACTACTCATACCGAGGAGGCAACACCAAGCCCCGAGCACATATTCATCAACGAAACCAAGGATGTCAATCCTATTGACTTAACAACAGAAGAAAGTAAGGTCATGGATGATATTGTTGATATATTTAAATCATTAGGGGAAACACCAGTCATAACTATACAAGATATCTCTCATGGTGATCCTAATAATGATGCCAAGGCTGACGAAGATGTTACTATTGCCAACGAGCCAACAAATGAATATGACACTATTGATGTTGCATAGGCACTTGTACCAGGTAATATTCCTTACTTGATGCAAGAAATAGATATAATTACTAAATCATAGTAGGCACCACCTGATCCTAAAGAAAACATAACAATGAACAAAGGTGATGCACACAAGAGAAGACAGATACTAGTGGATAGCACAAATTAAGTGATGCACCTGCCGAGAACACTAGAGAGGCAGAAAAGGCTGTAGGTCAAGAAAAAGTTGAAGTAGAGACGTCTACAACTGACCAATAGGTATAGGCTAAGCACCCTAGCCAAGGCACCACACCTCCCAAGAAATTAACAACAAAAATCGAGCAACAAAAGGCTCTTGCTATAGTACCTCATTCCTCTGCTTCAAGAAACATTCAAAAAAATATGAAGAATAAGAAAGGAAGTAAAGCCCCTGTCACAATTGATGAGATCATAGACATACCTGACTATGATCCAAAAACACTTGATCCAAAGTCCCTAACATGATATTGGGAGCTATGCAAAATAAAATAATTACAAGACAATCTCAGAAAGGAATACAAAAATTCACAAGTCTTGGAAATAACAAAGGAGATTCTATTGCAATTAGTACCTGACACCAAGATTGATCAAACTATACCCATTATTGATCAACTTGCAATTCTAACCGAGGAAATCATAATACATAATATAGACACCGAGAAGGTCATTGAGGAATGAGCAGATGAGAAGTATCAATACAAAATCACTAAGAAAATTAGCCAAGAAGTGGCAGAGAATAAGGTGAAACTTTATGATCTAGTAGCTACATTAGAACCTTCTATTTTAGAATTAGTTACCTTAGTTCAAAAGTTGTGCACTCTAGAGCACTTCACTACTGAGCATAGTGAAAAGATAGCTAAGATAGATGAAAATCTAAAAGCTAGTGCACTATGTCTATCAACCAAGCCAAATTCATTCCAACTACATTATGAAAATATTGTTGAATCTAAACATTTAAGCCTTGAAATAAAAAAGGCAGAAAGAAAAATATGAGATGAAGTAACTGAGATATAGGCGATGTTACCACCAAATCTCACATTATTGTTAACACACATGACTATGACAAATACTCTAATTGACACCCCAAAGATATCAGTAACAAAAAACATATATGACATGCACACTCAAACAACTTTGGAGAAAATTACCCTAGAGAACTTAAAGGAGAAATGGGACAAGCTAATGACATCCATTCAACAATCTCATTCACACATATTTGACAAGCTATAAGTTCTACATCTTTGTCATTACTTTCAAAAAAGGGGGGAACATGTACATACATTGTATCTACATACCAAGGCATGCACATAGGGGGAGTAATTGCAAAGGTAAAAAAATTGGTGTATATACTGTATATATTAGTTTTTAATACTATTGCCAAAGGGGGAGATTGATAATCCATAAAGGATCAGAAGTTGTCATTAGTATATAAGAAGACAATTTTGGTCGGTCAGTCATGATCACCGAGCAACAACACTCACTGAGTGCAGTGAACACCAAAATGTTTTGAACACCAAGCGATAGCACAATCAACTAAGTAGTATATCAATCGAGCGACATCATCGAGACCCATTCTATGAAGCCATCATCGAGCACCAATCTACACGGAGAGACAAAATTTCACCAAGGAAAGAGGATCTCACCTACACGTCAGCTAAAACACTTTAATCTTTAAAACAAATTTTTGCTTAGCTAAATAAACATTTTTTGTGGATCAATAAAAGTGTTAATTATGGATGTAATTAGTTAACTAATTGTATTCATGGAAACTAGGAGATCAAGGTCAAGTTGTAAACCTTTGATCTTAGAGTTTTTCAAGAAAATCCTGAAACCTAATTAGGTCAAATCTTTTGTATATAGATGTAATAATCAATCAAGAATGACATGATTGTAGCCGCCAAGGATATCTATGGATTAGACAGAGAGTTTCATACACAAGGACAGATAAAGGAGAATTCACTTTATAAAGAACTACATACAAGGCTGCCAAGTAGAACAAAGGTATTATCCATCACAATAAGGTGATATATTTTGTGTAATTAATGGATATGTAAACAGAAATTTGAGATTGCAGCAATCAGGTCATATATTTTGTTATTCTCTAAGAATTGTAGCAAAAAAAAAATCTGTTCACAAGGTGGACTTAACAATCCTTTTTGTAAATCTCTTAAATGAGTGCACACATACATTGTGTTACTAAAATCTTTTAACCGAGTAGACTTAACAAGTCTAACATGTTACTCCTAACAAAGTAAGATCATTAGAAGTGATCACAACTTATAGCCCTAATAGGCTCCTTCCATTCTGCAGATAGTGAAGCTTTGTGGGTTTCATCCCCACCATAGTTTTTACCTTCTAACAAGGGGTTTTGCATGATCAAATACTTGTGTCACGTGTAAATGAGTTTCATGAATGTTTAAATATTTGTTTACATGCATTTACATTTATGCTATGATATTACATGCATGAAGTAGAAAAGCTACAGTGGTCGGTTATGCAAGTAATGAATACTAAGGTTTAATTTGTAATATTTTTTAAGGGTACTGATTCACCCCTCCCCTCTTAGTACAGACCCTTTGATTATTCCAACATTAGGCCTTACCGAGTATATGCTAAGGTGGTTGCCTATGTACCTAATGCTGATGTTAAAGATATATTGTCAAAAAATGAGGTTACTGGCATGAGGTGTAGGTGGATCAACAAAATATGATAGTTTGATATAGACATCCAAATTACCACATTGGTTAGAGGCTTGGGGTAGTCAAAGCTAATGACAGATACAAATATGGAGCTTACCCAAGTGAGAACTATGCAAAAAAATTAAATGACAACTAGTATTGAGATGCAACCATGGTATATTGATATTGTGTATTTTTTAAGGAATACTAAATGTCTCGAGGATGTGATAGAAAATCAAAGAAGGGCTCTCAGGCTAAAGGCTCAGAAATATGTGCTAATTCAAGGAGACTTATATTGGAAAAATAGAGATGGAATTTTCCTATTTTGTGTGGGTAAAGATCAGTTTGAAAAGGTGTTAAAAGAGACATAGTGGTGTTTTTGGAGGCAACTATTCAGCAAAGACAACTGCACATAAAATACTTAGTGTTGGTTATTATTGGCCTTGTTTGTTCAAGGATACTCATCAGTTTGTGTAGAAGTGTGAGGCTTGTCAAAGGTTTTCAAAGAAGCTAGTGTATTCAAGGTGTTTACCTTTGAATCCAATTTTGGTTTAAGTCCCTTTTTCCCAATGGGGCATTGGTTTTATTGGAGAATTCTCAGAGAATTCTAGTGGGGGTCACATTTGGATCCTTATTGCCACTAACTATTTTAGAAAATGGGTTAAGGCTATACTAACCAAAAAGGCAATCAATAAGGTGGTCATTCATTTTATGATAGATTGATGACATGTAACTGATTAAATGTTTGATAATGTTAAGTTGAAGATAATGCAGGTCATTAAATTAGTTAATGGACTATAGTGTCATTGATGTCAACTTGATATCATCTTTATGGTCATGTACATAATTCTAAAGACTTTAGAGAACCAAAGGAACCAAAGTTATGATTTCAGCAATGCATAAAAGTCAAGTATTCACTAAGTGACAAAAAACACCGATGGAGTGCACACCATCAGAAAGAGCAAAGAAGAAAAATCATAGTGATACTTGACAATAAAAAGCATAGTATTGCCTGATGAAGTAAAACCACATAATGCCCGATGAGCAAAGTCAGAAGGTTGCGCGAGGACCAAAGATATAGAGTTGACCGATGAGTAAAATTCCAATGATGCCCAACAGACAAAGATCACAAAGCTAACTGGAGTCTCACTGATGGATTAGTCAGTAGTCACCGACAACTAACTACAGTGGTGACCGAAAGAATAGAGAGTTCAAAAAATGACAAAATATCTAGCTGGCAGAGCTAAAAATAGACTTAACTAGTTCTCTACTTTGCTTTATTTGACCGGAGATAAGTGATTGAATTAAATCTTATTTGTACAATTGGCAAGAAGATATCTATGAGAAAAATCAAGATTTATTCTTTAAATCTAATTGACTGGATTGTTTATCATGCCAAGAATCAAGAACCAGGAACAATGAATATTATGTCTATATAAGAGACAAGCTTAATTCATTTATGAATGGGATTAAGGGGACTGAATAAAAGGAGGATGCTGAAGAGAATTGATGAAGAACAACTTCATGCAGTGCTGATCAAACAAGCTGAAGGAAGAGCTAAGGAATTTTGTAGACACAGATGAACAGTGAGCACAACATCACAGAGTAGAAAGTGTGTAGCACAAAGGATTGAATTGATACATTGGTTAGGGAGGTAATCTACTTAAATAGATCTAAAAATATACAATTTAAGTTGCAATATGAACAGGTCATAGTGTTTCATTTTAACCATTGAAGAATCAAGTCTCTTAACCGAGCAAGACTTAACAGTCTTCTATATATATTGAGGTACATCTCAAGGAGTGCCAAAAAGGTTTATTCATGAAAGTAGCATTGGAATTTCCTGATACCTATTGACATCTAAGAAGGAGGCTGATTCAAGGATGGTAGCAATAGATGCCCGATACTAAGTGACAACCTCTATGTATAAAATCCTCTAACAAGGTTGCACTTACCAATGTGTTTGTAACCTTTAACAGGGTTGGCTCCTAATAGGGCTCACTTCAGAAATGTGAAAATTTGGGGTACCGTTTCCAGTGGTTTTTACCTTAACAAGGTTTCCATGTTAAAATTCATGTGTTATGTGTGTATGATTTATTTCTTTACTATCTTGCATCTTACATAGCTAACTCTAGATTGATCAGTATACTCTGCTTATTTACTGAGTTTTGGTAAATAGTTATACTGCTTATCGGTAATCAAGAAAGAATAAGGATTGATAGAGAAACTGACAGACAATTAATCATTATTAGTATTTCATGGCATGCATCTTGTAGGGACATAATAATCTGACATTTATAGATTGGTGGTTAAGTTTAAAGGATAAATTTTTGAGGCCACTGATTCACCCCCCCTCTCAGTTATTACTAACAATTGGTATCAGAGCTTGTGTGCTTAGAAGGAAGGTTTCAAAACCTATGTCAAAGATCACAAGATGAACATACAAGATGTGCCCAAGTTGAACAAAGATAATTTTTCTTCATGGAAAAGAAAGAGAAGACTCCACTTATTAGGTATTGGTAATGATGTTACTCAATTCCTAGATACTGAATATGTGTTTCCCATAGGAGCATTAATAGTAGATTAATTAAGAGAGAAGCATGAGCACAACTACAAGGTCATAGAGCTTTCTTCCTCACTCTTTGATTCTGAATTTGAAGATGTCAAATATTGCAAAATTGCAAAGAAGATGTGGGACAAACTGAAGCTTGTACATGGAGGTGATACAAATGTTCTGAGAGCCAAGATAGAAAGCCTTAGAGGAAAGTTTGATGATCTCAGAATGAAAGAAGGAGAAAACATCACACAACACAACACAAGAATCAAATAAGTAGTCAATGCTATATGAGGAGTTGGAGGTACACTTGAAGAGGAGACAATGGTAAGTAAAATCTTAAGAACCTTACTACATGTATATGCTATTAGAGTTTCTTCCATTCAAGAAATGAGAGTAGTAGCAAAAAATAGAATTACTCTTGATAGTTTAATTGGTAGACTAGTTTCATTTGTGATGAATAACTTTGATAATAGTGTCTTACCAAACTTAAAGTCTACATTTAAATATTCTATGAGAATAAGCGAATCAAGTCATAGAAACACATCTAAAAGAGATAGTTAAAGTGAAAGTGAAGAAGAAGATCTAGATGAAATAGAAGCACTTATGGCTAGAAGAATGCAAAGAGGCAAAGGTAAATAAAAAGGCAAGTTACCACTTGTATTCTTTAATTGTAAAGAGATTGGACACTTTGCTGCAAGATGTCCTAACAGAAGAAAAGATGACAGAGTTAATGATGGATCTTTTGAGAAGAAATATGATAGAGGGGATAACAAAGATTATAGAAGTTACCAAAAATAAGAAAGAAGAAATACCCGAGACTACAAGGGCAAAGGAAAGAAAGCCAGCTACCTAGCTTCTTGCAAAGATGAAGATACTGACACAGAACCTAATGAAGACATCAAGATGGTGTTTGTGACTGTGAAAGATGATCCAGATGAAGATGAAAGTTATGTAGAACCTACATTGATATCTAAGGTTAGCAAGAATGACATCTAGATTATAGATAGTGGGTGCAGTCACCACATGACCGGTGAAAAAGAAAATTTTAACACTTTTGAGTATTATAATGGTGGTACAGTAAGAATGGGTAATGATACACCTTGTCCAGTTGAAGGTAAAGGAACTATAATGTTGAATAACTTGATTAAATGTGAAAATGATTATTGGGTAAAAGGATTGAATTATAATCTATTGAGTGTTTCTCTGCTAAATAATTTAGTTCATAGAGTAGCATTTGAGAATAAGAAGGAAAAGATCTTCAATGAATCAGGAAGATTGATTGGTACCAGTGAATAGACAAAAGGTAACTTATTCTATCTGAATGTTACTAACACCACTTTCTTAATGACTAGAAATGAAGACATATGGTTGTGGCACAAAAGATTGTGTCATGTGAATTTTGACAACATGATGAAAATAAGTAGAAGGATAAATGTAAGAGGCTTACCGACGATGCCAAAGCCCGACAACATCATGTGCAAGAATTGTCAAAAAGGTAAGCTGACAATTTCTAGTTTCAAAATTAAAACCCATAAATCTGATGATATTCTAGAATTAGTCCATGCTTATCTATGTGGACCAATGAGGACAAAGAGTTATTATGGAGATAGATACTTTATTCTCTTTGTTGATGATTACTCTAGAATGATGACAATTATGTTTCTAAAAGATAAATCTAAAGCATTCAAGATGTTTAAATGGTATAAGGTTATGGTAGAGAAAAAATTGGTAAGGATTTGAAATGCTTGAGATCAGATAGAGGAGGAGAGTTTATATCAAATGAATTCACTAATTTCTGCAATGAGCATGGTATAAAAAGACAGGTTTCTACACCAAGAATACCACAGAAAAATGGGATTGCTGAGAGAAGGAATAGATCCATAGTTGATTGTGCTAGAACATTGATGATAGAGAAAGGTATCAACCAAATTTTCTAGAGGGAAGTTGTCAGTACTACTTTCTACACATTAAACATACTACAATTGAAGAAGGACACAAAGAAGACACCCTATGAGCTATGGTATGGTAAAACACCCAATGTAAGTTACTTCAAAATCTTTGGTAGTCAATGTTATATCTTAAAGGATGATATAAATGGAAAGCTTGATTCCAAGATTGATGAAGGTATCTTTCTAGGGTATTCCACCAAAAGAAAGGATTATAAATGTCTTATTAAGGTTTCTAACAAAATTGTTGAAAGTGAAAATGTAAAGATAGATGAATTTGTACAAAAAGAATGAGCTAGAAAGAACAAAGAACTAGAGGAATACAACAAGTTTGTATACTATGAAGAACATAACACTCTACCTAAGCAATAGTGCTTAATTCCAGGGCAACAAAATGTTGTAACCGACAGACAGGCTACAAATACCGATGGTTAGGATAATAATCAAAATAATGTACAAAGTGATGAAGAATAGAATGAAGGACAAAATGATGATCAAGATGATAGACAAAGAGTTGAACCAGTTCTTTCTAGATATGTAAGAAGGAACTATCCATAGATCCAAATCATAGGAGATAAGAAAGATGGTACAAGAACAAGAAGTAAGTCTCTAAACACAAGTTGTTTAATTTGTGAGTTTGAACCAAAAACTGTCAATGCTGCACTTGATAATGAAGAATGGATAAGTGCTATGAATGATGAGATTGAGAAGATTGAGGAAAATAATACATGGTCACTTTTACCAAGACCAGATGACAAGAATGTCATCGATACAAAATGGATATTCAGGAACAAGCTGAATGAGAATGGAGAAGTCACAAGAAACAAAGCAAGACTAGTATGCAAGGGGTATGGACAAGAGGAAGGTATTGACTATGGAGAGACCTTTGCCCCCATTGCTAGGATGGAAGGTGTAAGAATACTACTTTATTATGCTCCATTCAAAATATTCAAGGTATACCAGATGGATGTCAAGTCAGCATTCCTAAATGGAATACTTGAAGAAGAGTTATACATTGAGCAACCAGAAGGGTTTGTAGATCCAGACAAGGGAAACATGGTATGCAGACTTCATAAATCCTTGTATGGATTGAAACAAGCTCCTAGATCCTGGTATGAATGACTTCATTCTTATCTTATAAGTATTGGATTTGTAAGGACTAGTGAAATTAGTAATCTTTATTTGAAGGAAGATACTGATGCTAACACTTTGATTGCTGAAATATTTGTTGATGACAACATATTTGGAGGCAATGATATGCTATGAAAATCATTTGCTAATGAGATGAGAAAAGATTTTGAGATGTCTATGTTTGGAGAGATCAAGTTCTTTCTTGGTCTATAGATCATGCAATAATGTGAAGGTATTTTCATTACACAGTCCAAATACATTAAAGAGGTCCTGAAAATATTCAAGATGGAAGATTCCAAACTAGTTGGAACACCAATGGCTACTGGATGTAAGTTGAAAAAGGAGGACAAGACATCAAAAGAATACCGAGGAATATGGCTTATGGTATAGAAGAGAAGGAAAATTTGAACTTAAGGTGTTTATCGACACTAATTGGGCTAGAAATCTTGAATATTATGTTTATATAAGAGACAAGCTGAATTCATTTACGAAGGGGATTAAGGGGAGTGAATAAAAAGAGGATACTGAAGAGAAATTGATGAAGAAAAAATTCATGCAGTGCTGATCAAACAAGATGAAGGAAGAGATAAGGAATTCTGTAGACATCGATGAATAGTGAGCACAACATCATAGAGCAGAAAGTGTGGAGCACAAAGAATTGAATTGATATATTGGTCAGAGAGGTAATGTACTTAAATAGATTTCAAAATCTGCAATTCAAGTTGCAATATGGATAGATCATAGTGTTTCACTTTAACCATTAAAGCATCAAATATCTTAACCGTGTAGGACTTAACAATCTTCTATATATTGAGGTACATCTCAAGGAGTGCCAAAAGGGTTGATTCATGAAAGTAGCATTGGACTTGCCCGATACCTATTGACAATCTAAGAAGGAGGCAGATTCAAGGATGGTAGAAAAAGATTCCCTATAATAAGTGACAACCTCTATGTATAAAATCCTCTAACAAGGTCGCACTTAACAGTGTGTTTGTAACCTCTAACTAGGTTGGCTCCTAACAGGGCTCACTTTAGAAGAGTGAAAATTTGGGGTACCGGTCCCAGTGATTTTTCCCTTAATAGGGTTTCCATGTTAAAATTCATGTATTATGTGTGTATGATTCATTTCTTTACTCTCTTTCTTCTTACATAGCTAACTCTGGATTGATCGGTATACTCTTCTTATTTAATGAGTTTTGGTAAATAGTTATACTGCTTATCGGTAACCAGGAAAGAATAAGGATTGACAGAGAAACTGACAAATAGTTAATCATTATTAGTATTTCATGGCATGCATCTTTTAGGGACATAATAATATGAGATTTATAGATTGGTGGTTAAGTTCGAAGGATAAATTTTTAAGGCCACTGATTCACCTGCCCCCCCTCTCTCAGTTATTACTAACATAGATAACATCTTGACTAGATTTGGTGTGCCAGCTAAGCTAGTTATGGATAATGCCATGTCTTTTAGGTTTGAAGAATTTAACAATTTTTTTGATCAGTATGGTATTGTGATTACTACTCTTCACCATATCATCCATAGGCAAATAGACATGAAGAATCCAGTAACAAGAAAATTCTTAAAATTATCAAAAGGACATTAGAAAAGAATAAAAGGTCTTAGAATTTAAAGCTTAGGTTAGCCTTGTGGGATGACAAGATAATAGTGAAAAAAGCTATAGGTGTTTACCCTTTTGAATTAGTTTATGGGACACAAGCTAAGTTTCCATTGAATAATTTATTGATTGTCTACAAATTTATCCAAGATGAGGATACAAATGGTAGATCCAATGGAAAATAGTATCTTGCAGTTGATAGAGTTGGATGAGATCAGAAGTGAAGCACAAATACAAAATCAAAAGATCCAACAACAATCCAACTATTTGTTTGACAAGAGAATACCAGAAAGAAAGTTTCATGTGAATGACATGGTGGTCCAGTGGAATGCAAGGTTGGAAGAAAAATGAAAGCATGAAAAATTTGAGTCCTTATGGATAGGACAATTTGTTGTACATAGTATACATCGAAAAGATTCCTATTTATTGAAAAAATCTGAACAGGTGAAATACAGTACCAACTTGTGCATGGATAGTTTCTGAAGCCTTTTTTTTCATAAATTCTTTGATTATGCACAGTAATGTGAATATTTGTATATATTCCTATTTTTCAAGGTTTTTAGGTTTTTCTGTAGGGTTTCATTTTTGTGTTGGTCTGTGTCCCAGAGTGCTAGTTTCTAGTTTTGAACTTGAATTCAACCTTCCTCAGTCAGAGCCCATGTTAGCACTATTAACATCCTAGCTCAAGTGCTATAAATCTTGGATTTTTCTTGCCTTGTCCTTAAGCCCTAGTTTCAAAGTTTTCTAGCACTTGGTGTAATTTTCATTGAAAACACTAATTCTCATGAACTTTTTTATAGAATTTCATTACCTTTTTTGAGTCACTTAAGTCTTATATGACCATGTGCTTTATTTGTCCTATGCCTTGTGTCCTAATCTTGTAATCAAAATTGAATATTCTATTTGATATAGAGACTTGGAGTAGTAGTTATCTCTTAATCTCATAAGGGAAAATAATATGCTTTATTCATTCTGAGATCTGGTGAAGGCTCATTACTTTTCTTGGCAGGCCCAGTTCTTAAGTATTTATCTCCTAATCTCGTAATTTTTTTTAGATATTTCTCAACATTCAGTGATCTGGCGATAGAGGTAAGGACTTGAAATTTTATTTTTGTCTCTGAATCTCATAAGGTTGTGATTAAGTCTTGAAAGATCTAGAGACTCAGCAGGGACCGTCGATGCTATTGTGATTAGTGGCTATCACTGGATCTTTTAATTTAAGCCAAGTTAAGACATGTATTTGATGATTCATAGATAGCCTTATATCTAAATCTTGGGACTAAACCAAGGTTAGAGCTTTCTTTTGGAGATTATGTGATATTCTTTTACCGCTGAATGTCATGATCAAACTATTACCCCAAATGAGCATTAAAGGTTTTCATTATTATTCAAGCATCCAAATGGACAGTCGGTAACAGAGTCACAAATGGACTAGTCGGTATAATCAATGAATTACAGAGTTAACCAAGAGCACTGATCACACACAAAGTTAACCGAGTGCAGTGATTACCGAGAAGATAGACTTTACCGAGTAGTAGATTGCACCAAGATACATAGTATAACTAAACAACAGTATAACCGAGATACACAAACAACATGGAGCACTAAGAGACAACATTAACCTAGTGGAATAGAGGCCACATAAAAGTTTTTTATGGCACATCATTCTAGGTAATAGTTTTTTTCTAACCTAGATAACGGTTTACAATGATCAAGGAGAACATTAATACGAATTTACTACATTAATTGTTTATATATCCCATGTTTAGATGATCAAGGTAAATTATGTACACCGTTGATCTTAGGTTAGGGATGTTATTGTAAAACCATCATTAGGTCATAAATTTTGATATATAATGTAAAGATGTCATTTTTAATGTATGTTGATCAAGCAATGATCAAGTAGCCTCCATACTATGGACATCAGAGATCAGACAAGCGATTTTAAAACAGAGACTACATTGCAGTAATCAATTTTTAGAATAGAGGCAAGACTACTAAGAAAAATAGAGCAGAAGGTATTATCACTCACATTGAGGTGATATATAATTTGTATGCACTTAAAGGACCTATATCAGAAATATTGAGATTGTATATATTCAAATCACATTTCTATTACTTTCTAACAATTGTAATAGACCCCCAAAATATCCTAACAGAGTAGACTTAACTGTCTTTTTGTAAATCTCTTAACTGAGTGCACACATACTTTGTGTTTCAAAATCCTCTCATGAGGTAGATCTAACCAATCTCATTGTTACTCCTAATAGCGTAAGATCATCAGAAGTGATCAATCTTTGTAAGATTTAATAGGCTACTTTGTTTACTGCTGTATTAAAGTTTTGTGGGTCTCATCTCCACCACTATTTTTACCTTCTAACAGGATTTTTCTACGATACCAAAATACTAGTGTCATGAGTATTTAATTTCATGTATGTGTATTGTTTACTTTATATGCATTTACATTTTAGTAGTGACATTATATGTTTGGTGTATGCAATCTAATCAGTCAGTTATTACAGAACAATTGGTTACAAAGATTAGTTTCAAAGTTTGTAAGGGTACTGATTCACCCCTCCCCTCTTAGTACACACCTCTCCATTATCCCAAAAATTGGTATCAGATCTAGTTCTCTTGTTTAGAAGGTTTAATCACTAAAGAGAAAAGATCTTACAATGGAAAGGTATACACTTGACAAAACTATTGAAAATCAGAAGTTACAACTGTCGATCTATGTAGAACAATACAAGGAAGCCAAAGAAAAACTTAGGGATATGTTGATTAAGAGAAAGGACATGGAACTTCACTATCATGAGACTGATTATCAGGAAGAATAGATTCATGAACCATTTGACACATCTCAATCTGAATTTGGTAGCATATTTGATGCATCTGAAGGAATCATATCAAACCTATCTCAAAGCAATCAACAACTTACTAAACAAGTGAAAGCACTAAACATAAGTCAAAATACACAAATGGTTAGAATGGTTGAAGTCTTGAATGATGCAAAGAAAGATGAACAAGATAGAAACATGGGTGTTGATGACAGAAGACAAATCACTAAAAAGTTACAAGAAAAAAAATCTAAGATATTGAGACTTATTGAACACTACTTTGAGATCAGTGACCAAGTGGTTGCTATGAATCATGAGGCAAACTGAGTGAATACTAAACTTGCAAGATGAATAGAAGATATTGGTGTATTGAAATAAGAAAATGAGAAATTGAGAAATGAGTTAAAGATTTTACAAAAACATAATGAAGTGATTAAGAGATATGAAGAAAGTACTACGAGAATGGATAAATTTATGAACTATCAAAGAAGACTAAATAAAAATACTAGATTAGGGTATACCGATCAAGGAGAATCATCAAATGAAGCTAAAAAAGAAATTTGTACTCAATTCTAAAGCCTAAGAATCCCTCTTTCCATCACTGTGGAAAAATAGGCCACATATCAAATGTTTGCAAGAGCAAAGCAAAAGGTATTCCTAGAAACCCTCCTAAATTTAATGGTATTTTCTATAGCTGTAATAAGCATGGACATCAAGCACACGAGTGTAGATCCAAGTTGAACAAACCCCAAAAGAAACCATACATGGATAAATACTGTTAGAATGGAAATATGCATGGTCATACATCACAAGCATACATGAAGAACAAAAAGCAAATCTAGAAGCCTAAAGGACAAGAAAAAGTAAATCAATCGAGAAGAAAGGTAATACTTATGTATGGGATTATAACACTTGGAGATGTTGTACAACATGTGGTAAATATGGACCTATAGAAGAAAATTGTATGAGAAAATGGTGAACCAATTCTAGGAATTGGTCAAGCTCTGAAATGGCATCTTCTCACTATCACAAAGTCAGTCACTTAAGCATAGATTATGCAGACTGCATAAACACTTATGGAAATGGAAATAAAATTGAAGAAATTGTGAGGATCATAAATCAAATGCAGAGGAAAGCATCAAATGATAATGTAGGACCAAGAATAATAGTCGGTGACACCTCATCCAATGGACTGCGTGGCTCCATTGTCTCCACCTAAGCAATACAAGTAGGTATGGAATATGTTTTGCAAAGTTATATCTTACATAAGTTCCTATTCTCATTGTACAAATGCCAAATTAGCATGAATTGAGATGCACTATGGTATCATATTTTTTATTAATTTGATTCAGTTGAGTCTGTTAATATGTACCGAGTTAGAAATTCCATTCGGTGAATATGTGTGAGACAACCGAGTTGCTATGGAAATCAAGAATTTGGTACACTCACCAAACTCAAGTATCATCAGTGTTAACCGAGCATAATGTTTTTTCACTGAGCGGTTGGTGAAGAGCATTTATTGCACCAACCAAAGACATTTTCTATAAATTTGATCGATGTGAACTCATTTATTGACACCATGATCAGAAAGCACAATAGAGAAAAAGAGAGAAAATATTAAGAAGAGTATTTTGAGCATTCTATACCAATTCAGAGTCTATTCCAAGAAGCATAAAGGTTATTCATTTCACATTATGCATTTGCCAAGTTATTAAAAGATTGTTC
The DNA here is from genome assembly GCA_018584345.1 of Thuja plicata. Lineage (NCBI taxonomy): Eukaryota > Viridiplantae > Streptophyta > Pinopsida > Cupressales > Cupressaceae > Thuja > Thuja plicata. Next base: position 715,201 of record MU228270.1, read on the forward strand.
GTGCAAATCCTTAAAAAAAATCATGGCATCCTCATCTCAAACCATGAAGGAAAAGATGGAGAAGGAGAAAAAGGTTGTTTTGGTTAAGAAATCCACTTGCACAGAGCCAAACTACAAGATCCATTCACAGGTTGCAGCCCAAGCCAACGAAAAAGGTACATTTTCATCAATTCCCCCTAGGTTTCTATTGGTTCAAGATGTGCGTGCATTCATTCACTATAATATAGGTAAAATAGGGGATTTTGAGTTGATTTATACATATCAATCATTATACATAGATGATAAACTAAAAGAAGATCATAAGTATATGGAGGTTAAAGGGTTAACCAATGCCCTAAATTTTTTGAAGGTCTTTCAAATTGGGTGGATCCACATTGTTTTGAGAAGAGTACATGATGGAAATATCTATCTAGATGAGATAAATAGGATACCAAAAGATTTTATTTATGCAGTGACCGGGTATCCAATATCTGAGAAAAAAAAATCCCTAAGACACCCGCCGAGAACTAAGATATAAAATCTAACAGGAGCTGAGTGGGCTGGAAGAGGTATAAAGATAAACTCCATATATGATCCTAAACTTAGGTTTGGTGCATATGTCATTTGCTACAAGATATTCCATTCTAGCAGACTGAACAGTTTTGCATGTGGAGCTATTGACATAGCTTACAAAATTGTTAAGAAAGTGATGTAACACTAGTCTTGCTTCTCCCTAGCTTCCTCTAGGGGATCCTAGGTCACTCTATTGACCTAGTAGGGTTCTTCAACTAACCCTATCCTCCTTAGGATTCTCCTCACAAGATCCTAATCCCTTCAACTAGTGAACACCAACAATGTAAAATAAAAACTCACCATGCTCCCTCCTAGGCTTCAATGGGCCTTTCTTGCTCCATTCTATAAAAACTGATCCAAATGGATCCCATACTATTTCATGTGGAAAGGTAGTATTCAATATTTTTTATTGGACTAATTCCAATGTCCACAAACTACTTTGGGATTGAAACCCTCGATGAGTTCCAAATTCCAAGTCAATTACACCCAAAAGAGGGCTACTAGCATTAGGCCTAGTTAGGCTCCTTTTCTATAATATATTGTTAAAAATATTAAAAATGTAGAAAAATAACACCATATCCTGATACCTTTTTCAAGAACCTAAGGATTTTCTAGGTCTTGGCTTCCAGAGGTGTCTGTATAGTACCTCCTACAAACATGCCTAAAATTCAGGGTTTTAGGTCCTTTTCACAGTCTGCATAAGAAATTGATTTTCTTAGCTTGCAAAAAAACTCACCCAAAATTCTCCTCCAAGTTAGGGTTCCTTAACTTAACACACTAGCTTCCCACAATGCTTGATTGAAGCAATTAATTCTTTCAATCCTTCCAAAATACTCTGCAACTGCTGGTGATCCCTAGCCATGCATCTCTGGCTCGCCAAGGGCATCACCTTATAAATAGATTCCATAATTTCTTGGGCCCCTCCTTCACTGTACATAATGTAAATGGATTCACCTTCCATAATTCAATATCCTATGCAAGTGCCACGGTGGAAAATGGATCTATGACCCCATTTGCGTACAGTGCTCAATTCAAACTAGTGACATGATAGAAATTAAAAGATTTTACCAAAGCAACTATAAATATTCAAATTAAAAAAATACCTCCACAAAAAGTCTTAGAACAATCTAAATTACCTAAAAAAATCCTTAAAATAGTAGATTCAATCTATTACAATATCAAATCTTGACAAAACACAAAAACTGTAACTCTTCTTCAATTACACAGTCCGTACACACTCTGTCATAAACTTGTCAACCCTTTAAAATGATCAAGGATAGCCTCTTATAGTTGACCAAGGCACTAAAACACTAGTTTCAAATAGTTAAGGAACTAATTCCTTTGAAGTTGTATTCTTGCAACAAAATGTTGTCAATGTTTTCAATGACAACATTGACAACTTTTGGATATGCTATCCAAACTTGGTCAAAAGGTGTCCAATATCCCCCAAATCACTAATTATGGTGTATAGACATGAAATAGGACCTTTAGTCCTTTTCTTGGCCACATTTGACACTAAAATCATAAAACACACTAATAGACCTAGATTGGAATCAAAGGTCACTAAGGACCTAAATAGACATCCTCTCACTTCACACACTACACACTAGGAATTTTAGTCCCTTTGTTAACCTACTGGTTTGTCTTGAACCACTACAAGCCAAAACATAAAAAAAATCCCTAGGCTCCTGTTGGCCCACTTATAGTGCCCCAATTTAAAATTTTCAAAACTCAACCACTATCTTGTTATTATTGACCAAAATGCGGGATTTGCATGGTGGTTGATTCTTATCTTTGAAAAGATCATGCTTATAAAGATAAAAAGTGGAAGCATAAATCTTTGAAAACCTTTCAACATGGTTCAAACTTGTTCAAAGTGGTTCGAGGGTGTTCAAAGTGGTTCAAACTTGTTCAAAGTGGTTCGAGGGTGTTCAAAGTGGTTCGAGGTTGTTCAAAGTGGTTTGAGGATGCTCAAACTTGTTCAAAGTGGTTTGAGGGTGTTCAAAGTGGTTCAAAATTGTTCAAAGTGGTTCAAGGGTGTTCAAAGTGGTTTGAGGTTGTTCAAAGTGGTTCAAGGATGCTCAAAGTTGTTCAGAGTGGTTTGAGGGTGTTCAAACTTTTTCAATAAGGTTCAATGCAGTTCATAGGTTCAAGATGGTTCAAATAGGGTACAAGGCATATTTTCTAGTGTGTTGGAATATACTGAAAAGATGTATCATATTTTATTATAGAGATTGGAAATGGCACAAACATCACATGATGTAAACTTTAAAATGAAGGGAAATGATTCCTTACCTTTCATGTTGGCAATGCCCATTCATATCAACAATTAAATGTTAAAAGTACTGCAGGGATGCAATTATTGCAGAATGCATGGAATATGGTTGGTATGGGTATCTAATGAGGTTTATTTATTTATGAAAAAGATTACAATATTATTATCATGGTTGCATGATAGAAACAACAGAAATGATGGACACTATAGCGACTATGCACAGTTTTAAAAATCTGAAATTCATCCAACTCATTGTGATTGTGAGGTGATGGAATATTTTAGATAACCCAATGGGATGATGTATGATTTATCCAGATATTAATATCAGTTCTAAGAAACAAGTGGTGGTGGCAATGGTGAAGTTTGAGTACAAAGAATGTGAAAGTTGCTGATAACATTAACACAAGTCTGATTTTTTTGACAGTTTTATATGTCTCTACTCAGAGATCCATAAATTTTTACTCAGATATAATTTGGAAAATCACTTTAGTGGAGTTGGGCACAATTAGGATAGCTCCAACATATCCGAAAATGAAGGAAATCCAATAGTGGAATAATTAGTTATGCCCCCCGCACCGAGGCCTAATTTGACTATCATAAATATTTTTTAAATCCGCCCAGCAACAAGATTTTTGATTGATGACTAAAGTATTCATATGCCACCTGTCCAAGAGCCCATGCATGAATTTTTTTGATATTAAATATGAGTCTTGGGTCAAATAATATGATAAATAAAATAAATTCTAAGAATCAGTTATTAAAACTGAAAAGAAACCGTCAGCATGGGGAGAGTTAAATATGCAAAACAAAGATAAGAAATAGGTTCAACTTCTTTTTTTGATAGTCTGTGTGCTCCAGCAAGGAAGAAAGTTTTTTTTATTGTAATTGGGGAAAGAGGGATTGAATGTAATGTTTTCAGTTATGGTTTATGGAGGATTAAATAGATCTTTGAGAATTTTACTGTGTATTGAGGAGGAAGGAGGAATATGTATCAACTCTTTGAGTTTGAATATATTTTTCTGATTGAGAGTGATCTATGAGTCATTTCAGTCATCTTCTTATGCTGTCATATTTGTATTCATGAATGTTATTAAATCTGTGAGTTTATTCATTCATGTATCTGAAAAAAAATATTAAATCTTTCTCGTGCTCTTACAGTGGGAAGAATAAGTGAATGGTCTTTGTGCCATGCATTTTGTTTTTCTTTTAAATTATTAAATCCACAATCACATTCACACCATGTTGATGGGTGAATGTTGGTATGCCTTTTTGTCTTCTTGTTAAAGACATAACAGATATTTTATTTCATTATAGATATTTCTAAGAGGGAGCTGTACCTCTCAATTCAGAGGAAATTTATCAATCCAATGATAACTTCTCCAACTGTTAGTAGCATTTGTACTTCTATTTGGGAATTTTGAGTCATTATGTGTTATTATTTAAATTGAAGTGCAAATCTATTTACTAATAGTTCCATTGCATCTTCTAGCCTACCTAGGTGCTCCTACACCATACTTCCCAACAAGGAAAGCTATGTCACTCCTGTCAAAAAGATCTCCTCTGAAATTATCACCTTCTTGAAGTCTACCTCAACAATCCATGAAGCCTCTGACTCAGGTCTATCCTTCCACTAATTCAAGTGTTCCATGTAGACTTTATGCCTTGTAGTCTTCTTGACCCTGGAATCCAAAACTTTGTCAGCTACCATCTGTGGTTTGAGAGGAAATACAGTAGCCTCAACATCCCCACTAATTCCATGACTACCCTGACTGACCTCATCTATCTTCCCTTAGAACTGGATCAAGTCCTGCAATTGAACACCAGAGATATGCTCAAGTTTGATGATAAGTCTATTTTATAGGCATTAGCCCCATACTTGGCTATAATCCTGCAAGGTCCCACCCTTTTCATCTAAATCTTGGTAGGGATACCCTTCTGTAGCCTTGATTTGTTCAAGTGAACTATCACATAGTCACCCACCTCAAATTGAACATCTCTCCTCTTTTCATCAACGTTTAGCTTCAACTTTTGTTGACTGTCTTGTATTTGCTTCTTGACTTGTTCTTGTATCTCCTTCATAGTATGGGTGAAGTCCTCAGCATGCCCACTTCTATACTCCATACCTCCAAGATCCCTGAGTTCACAAACACCTCTAGTGTACATGCCATAAACTACCTCAAATGGGCTTCTTCCTGTCATTATGTTCTTACTGTCATTGTGATGCAGGAGCATCCTGGGTGTAAGGGCAATCTTGCATCACCCAAAAATATTTTTGTTTTCTTTTCAATAAGGGCTACCTTGTGCAGAGCTGCTATTTATGGAAACTTTCTATTTTTAGTAAGTTGGTCATACGATCTCAGAATATTCTGATTTTGCATGTGGAGGTTCATCTCAGTCATATCAGCCTGCCAGTAAAGTTTCATGGCTAGATCAGGTCTAGTTTTGAAGATATTGAAAAATTTTGGTATTGAAAACAAGGTACAGAAACTTCGAGCTCAGTTTTGAAGGCTTTAGAGGCCCCGGATGAGGTTGAAACTTGGGCTGAATGAAGCTTGCTTAAATTTGGTGTTGTAGAGCGCATCATGGCCTTTCCGAAATGGGGTTATAATAGTCAATCAGGTCAATTGGTGATGACTTATGGTCTCTGGAAGCTGGGCCACCTAAAATAGCAGAAAATAATTTTCCTTCAAAATTTTTGGGTTTCAAGAGTTATTTTGAGCCGACTTTGATGTACTAAATTGAAAAAAATAAAATAATTCTAAGTTTGGTCGGCCCTAACGGCTAAATTTCTGGAACCTTCTCGGGCGGTGGAAATTTCCTATATAAAGAAGGCCCGTAGTGTTGTCTTAGGCAGTTCGGGACAATTCTGGGTAGATCTGGGTAATAATTTGAGGCTTTGTCCTATAGAATATTGTAAGGGGAACGCCCATGTGGCTTTGCATATTGTAATTCTGAAAGTTTGTAATTCCACATTTGTGGAGATAATAAGAA
>MU228270.1:741347-753783 GCA_018584345.1 Thuja plicata
GAATTTTATTTAATTAAAAGGGAGATTAAATCTTTTAATTAGATAAAAATGATCAAACCTTAGGAAATATTGAAATAATTGAATAATTGAATTAATTACAATTTGATCAAGGAAATTGATTTAAATTCAAAATGTTACAAAGCATTGATTCAGAAATTTGATAAAATGATAAATGAGGCCCAAAGTCTAGGCGACCATTTTAGGGTGCATACAAGTTTCTCCTGAGTATTTATGTAGCTAAGATCTTGATTGTTAGTAAATAGAACAAACTCTTTAGGCAATAGATAATGCTTCCATTTTCTAAGGGATTGGACTAAAGCATATAGTTCCAAATCATATAAGAAATATATCTTCTTTTCCTCATTAAATTTCTCACTAGAGAAGGCAATTGGCCTACCTTCTTGACTCAATACCCCTCCTACTGCCATCCCACTTGCATCACACTCAATAGTCAACAATTTCTCAAAGCTTGGTAATTGTAGGATAGGTTGAGTAGCCACTTGTTTCTTCAACAACTCAAAGTGTTTTTCTTCTTTTAAGGTCAATCTATACTTAGTTTTGACCCCACCCTTAATAGTATCCATCAATAGTGCAAATATCCCACTGAAATTCCTAATAAAATTCCTATAAAACTATGCAAGGCCATGAAAACTCCTTATGTCTATGGCTGTGGTAGGGGGAGGGCAGTTTAGGATAGCAACAACCTTGTCTTGGTCCATCTTCAAATACCCTTTGGACACTACAAAGCCCAAATACACTAGTTCTTGTTTAAAGAACTCACACTTTTCAAGGTTGATAGCCAATTTCTCTTCATGCAACCTCTTCAATACTGCCTCTACATTTCTGATATGCTCCTCTCTTGTCTGCATCTAGGAGCAGAGAAGGGGTGGAAAGTAGTTATTGGGGAAAGAAGGTGGATAAGGAAGACATAATTCCATAATTCAATAGCCTGTGCAAGTGTCATGATGGCAAATGGATCTATGACCCCATTTGCATACAGTGCTCAATTCAAACCAACGACAGGGAAAAAACTAAAAGATTTTACCAAAGAAACTAAAAATATTCAAATTAAAAAGATAAAACTAAAAAAAGTATTCAACCAATATACATTACCAAAACCAATCCTTACAATAGTAGATTCAATGCATTATAATATCAGATCCTCACAAAAAATGAAAACTGTAACTGTACTTCTTCAATTACACAGTCCGTACACACTCTGTCATAAACTTGCCAACCCTTGAAAATGATCAAGGATAACCTCTTATAGTTGAAAAAGGCACTAAAAAATTGGTTTCAAATAGTTAATGAACTAATTCCTTCGAAGTTGCATTCTTGCAACAAAATGTTGTCAATGTTGTCAATGACAACAATTACAACTTTTGCAACTTTTTGGATATGCTATCCAAACTTGGTCAAAAGGTGTGAAATCTTTCCTAAATCACTAATTATGGTGTATAAACATGAAATAGGACCTTTATTCCTTTTCTTGGCCACATTTGACACTAAAATCATAAAACACCCTAATAGACCTAGATTGGACTCAAAGGTCACTAAGGACATAAATAGACATCCTCTCACTTCACACACTACACACTAGGACTTTTAGTCCCTTTATTAAGCTAGTGGTTTGGCTAGAACCACTACAAGAGAAAACATCAAAAGAAGCCCTAGGTTACATTGCATCTTCTAGCCTACCTAGGTGCTCCTACACCAAAAAGGATCACAACTTGATCTCACCGAGCTATTGCAAAGGCAATTTGAAGAAAATATGAAAACCATCAGATCAACAAAGTCAAACACATGTAAGTTTGGTTTAGTACTACTAGGCACATTCTTCTATTTACAAAAAATTTTCCCCTCTATCGGTATAGTTAAATGGAAGACCAACTGAACGATTACACTACAAATTGGTGATTTGATTACATGCTTAGGCACAAATTTTGAACCAGTCATGAATGATTATTTTTCAAAGTTTAAAGCTAGGATGGAAAAGAGAACTCAAATTCTAGTACAATTGGTAGAAAAATACAAAGATGAAATTAGTTTTGTAGTTGAAATAGATACTACTCTCATCAACGCAGCACAATCGAGGACAACATGGCTACCTCCATTGAATTATGAATTAGATATTGACATTGCTTCAGAAGCTATAGAGAAATTATTGAATAAACTAGTTGACAAATCTGCCATGATATTTTGCACATATGATGAAGATCAGACCCGAATATCTATAGGTCTATAATTTGAGAAGATGGATAGGAAAAATACTAAGATAGTAAAGACATTAAAGAGAAAAATTTCTATCATACATGAAGAATTAGACAAGGCTGTAGATGAAACCAAGGAGCAGACTTGAGTTGGTCAAGAAGATGAACTTGAAAAGGATGCTGATGCAACCGAGTCTGATGAAGCACAAATTGAGGCACCTAAGCCCAAAAAGGGGAAAAGAACAAAGAGTGAGTCTCCACCAAAGACAAGATCACCATCAGTGACTAAAAACTCACCACCTTTAAGGAAAGGAGTTGCAAAGATAACAAGGCCCTCACCAAAATTCACATACCAAACAAGGAAACAGAAGGGCACTACCGAGAATCCAACACTGAGAAAAAGGAATAAATATGTGAGGAAAAAGGATGAGAAGGATGATTCTAATGAAAAAATTGAACAATTTAAGGTTGTGGTAAATAAGGCACCAAAGAGTATTGATGAAGTTGCTAAGGAAATAAGGACAACCAAACAGTTAACACATCCTAAGATACACACCTATGCAGATCCGACTATCAAGAATCAGAACAAACTTGAAGAAGTTGTTATAGGTATGATGATAAATTTTCTACTTACATTCCCTCAGAATTATATTATAAGATATCAGCCCGATGGTCATATGCACTCAACACTGAGAAATAAATGAGAGAGGCAACTCTCACTCTAATAAAGGCTAAATGCATTGTAGAAGAGATTGAAAATATTATGAAATAATATGCTAAGAAATATCCCAAGAAAGCCCAAACTTTGAGCATTATACAAGGAAATATGAAGGAAGTGGATGAAGAGAGCACAAGAATTTGGAAAGAACTGCTCACTCCACCCAAGGAAATCAAGGACACTATAGAAGAAACATACATTGCATCTATAGTTGATACCGAGGGACATTGATCGAGTACAGAACTAATAACAATTGATGATCTAGTTATTGACAATGTACTGAATGGTATTCCTGAACTATTGAAAAATATAGGACATCTAGAGATCATAATAAAATACATAATTGAAGGTGATTCGAATGATAAGGCTAAGGAAGATGAGTCAATCAGAGCTACTGAGACAATAGATGAGAAAGAGACATTAGAGGTTTCCTGAGAAAATGTACTAGGTCAGTTACCTATTTTGGTATGAGCTATTGAAATAGAGACTAAAGCACAAAAAAAGATACCTGAGAAAGTTACAGATACAAATAAAGACAAGGGTGATACACAAGGTACCTAGACCGAGCATAGTGGTGGAGCAACACAAGGTGATGCACCAAAGATACCACTGATGTAGAAGAAAAAGGTGAAGGTAATATAGGCAATACAAATAATACAGTAGACACTTCTACAATAGACACAAGGTCAGCTACTAAGGCACCTCACCAATTCATCACACTGAGTACCGAACCATCAAATCCTGAAACTAAGAAAAAGACTCAATTGGCATTGACATTATCTCCTACATCGAGCACCAAAGAGAAGAAGAAGAAAAAGGAGAAAGGAAGAAAGGTTCACATGACACTTGAAGTGATCAATGACATCCCTGATTGTGATTCATGCACTCTTTACTCTGAATCTTTGAAAATATATGGAGAACTCTGCACCCGAAAGGTAGCACATGATAAGCTAAGGCAAGAATGCAAAAGTGCATAGGTGTTAGAGACTGCCAATGATATTATCATGCAAGTTGTTCCTGATGTGGACATAGATGAATCAACCCCAATACTTGATCAAATTGCACTACTCACTGAGGCAATTAATAAACCTGATGTTGATGCTGAGCAAAAATTGGAAGAGAGAGCACAAAAGAAGATACAATACAAAGTTATTGAAAAGATCAGCCAGGCCATGGAAGTAAACAAGGTAGATCTGTCTAAATTTGTAAATGGAATAGAAAATATTATATCCAAAGCCATTAAAATTATGCAATTTAGATCACTTCACTACCAAGATTAGTGAAAAGATGATGAAAATAGATCAAGATCTAAAAGATAGTGCAAATAGTCTATCAACCGAGAAACATGAATTGAAGATGCATTACACCAAGGTTCTCCAAAACCAACGGTTGAGACTAGATTTAAAGAAATAAGAGGACAAGATAAGAGTATAGGTAATCGAGCTATAGGTAACATTACTACCGCATGTGGTTATGATGCAAAAATATGTGACATTGGCAAAGAACTTGAATTCCACCCTAGACCTGTCAATCACATAAAGCATATATGATATGCATGCTCAGCTAAACTTAGAGCTATTAACCCTTGAGCATTTAAAGAAGGAATGGGAGAAGCTACTAGAAAATATCAAGCATGCCCATCCCAACATTTTTGACAAGTTTTAAGTTATATTCCTTTTGTCATTATTTTCAAAATAGGGGGAAATATATGTATACAAGTATAGTAAATGGGGATACTATAATCAGGGGGATTCATATGCATATACCAAGCATGTACAAAGGTGGAGTCATCATGTATAGTATGTGTAAATATACAATTTTTTGATACTAATGCCAAAGGGGGAGAATGTTACTCCAAATGAGCATTAAAGGTTGTCATTAGTATTCAAGCATTCAAATGGGCAGTCGGTAAAAGAGTCACAAAAATACTAGTCGGTATAATCACAAAAGTATAGAGTTAACCGAGAGAACTGATCACACACAAAGTTAACCAAGTGCACTGATTACTGAGTAGACAGAGTTTATCGAGTAGTAGACTAAACAAAGATACACAGTATAACTGAAAAAAGTATTTATCGAGATATAGAGACAACACCGAGCACCGAGACAAAAGATTAACCGAGTGGAGTAGAGGCCACATAAATTTTTTTTATGGCACATCATTCTAGGTAAAAAAAAAATTTCTAACCTAGATAACAGTTTACAATGATCGAGGAAAACTTTAATTACAGATTTATTGCATTAATTGTTTATATATCCTATGCTTAAATGATCAAGGTAAATTATGTACACCGTTGATCTTAGGTTAGGGATGTTATTGTAAAACCCTAACTAGGTCATAGAGTTTGATATATAATGTAAAGATGTCATTTTGTAATGTATGTTGATCAAGTAGCTGCCATACTACAGACATCATAGATCAGACAAGGAATTTTAAGACAGAGACTACATTGCAGTAATTATTTTTTAGAATAGAGGCAAGACTACCGAGCAAAAGGTATTATCATTTAGATTGAGGTGATATATATTTTGTATGCACTTAAAGGATCTGTATCAACAATATTGAGATTTTAAATGTTTAGATCACATTTATGTTACTTTATAACAATTTTAATAGACCCCTAAAAGCTCCTAATAGAGTAGACTTAATTATCTTTTTGTAAATGTCTTAGCCAAGTGCACACATACTTTGTATTGCAAAATCCTCTCACAAGGTGGCTCTATGATTCTCATTGTTACTCCTAATAGGGTAAGATCATCATAAGTGATCAATCTTTGTAAGCTTTAATAGGCTACTTCATTTATTATAGTAGTGAAGTTTTGTGGGTCTCATCCCCACCATAGTTTTTACCTTCTAACAACGGTTTTCTGCAATACCAAAATACGAGTTTCATGAGTATTTAGTTTCATGTATGTGTATTTTTTACTTTACATGCATTTACATTTCAGCAGTGACATTATATGTTTGGTGTATGCAATCTACTTAGTCGGTTATTATGAAACAATTGGTTACAAATATTAGTTTGAAAGTTTGTAAGGGTATTGATTTACCCCTCCCCTCTTAGTACATACCTATCCATTATCCTAACACAAAATTGATTCAATCCAAGTGTCTAGAGATTGAGAAAGGATCGTTGATAAGGTTTTAGATGTGTGGTGGTTACTCAATATCAGAATGGGACCAGAGTTAAAGAAAGTGTTCAATGATTCAGAGATACAAGGATGAGATGTGATAAGATGCAGACATGTGTCCAAGAGGCTCATAGGATCATTGGTTATCACTAAGTATCTAAATAAAATAAGGGTCGAGCCAAGGATATAGAGTTTTGGAGATACAAGGGATTGAGTTGCTCAAGTTAAAGGAAGGTTAGGGAGAGTTCTGATAGATCAGAGGACTATCTATGATGGGTGCTTCCCTTCATCATGAAGATGATTTTCTTTTAACCATTAAGGCAATGTACCTACTTGACATGTATCAATGCTGATGTCATGGTCCCCTAGTTTTTTTAAAGGTACCACAAGTTCTTGTTGATCGGACATACGACGTTATGCCTTAAATGCAGAGGTGATCAAATATTAATTTATAAGGAATTGTGAAAAGGTGTCACCCATCCAATGAGATCATTGGAGCTCAGGTAATTAAAAAACAAGATCTATGGCTATGATTTAAAGTAGATAAAGGTCTTGATCTGGGCCGTTGACTATGAATTTTGTGCCACCTGTAGCCGTTAAAATCAAATATTTGAAATTTGAAATTGTTTCTCAAGGTTTTAGCCATGATACTTATTTCTGGGTTGCAGATGCATTAAATGTTTCGATCTGATCTTTGGATCGACTTGATGAGGCTGTAGGGTGCCTAGGTGATAGATTTTTTATATTTTGTGGCTTTATAAATGTTTTTTGGGTGGCAACTTAGGTTTTTGATCTAATTTTCTGATATTCTGACCATTGTTTCCTTCCTGTCTATTTCTACATTGATGTTGTCCTGTATCCCAAGTTTTTGGTGGTTGTGTTTTAGGGTTTCCTTTTTCCCTAAGGTGGTCTAAACCGTATGATCATTTGGGTTTATAGAGGGTTTTTGAGTTCATTTGAGGGAAGGAAATTTTATGCCACGAGAAGGCTTGTAAGCTCTACATGTTTAATTAAGACTATTTGTGGTCCTTTTGGCTCCAATTATTTATGTATTAGATGTTTTAGTAATTAGATATGTCTGTAACCTCCTATAATTTGTGAATTTTGAATAAACTGTAATGTCTTTGTTTTAGTTTCTTGTATTCATTTGGATTATATGTTAAGGACATTTTAATCCATCAATATGTAAGGCATAGGGTTTAATTGGTTTAGGATTTCTTTCAGAAAGAATTAAACATCCTTAAATCAATTTTAGTGAGTAAAGAACTGAAGTGAATTGGATAGTTAAATTTGCTTCCATGAATTGTGAATTGAGTATGTAAGGCATAGTCAAGTTCACTGATCAATTGCAGGTTTTACATTGATGTATGTTCTTGTTAAGAGTCTTTTCATTTAGAGTGACTCCATACTCATTGGATAGGGTACTGGTTTGATATGTTAGATTTGTGATTCTCATCCAAATTTCTAAAATATAATACCATTTACATGTTTTATACTACATCCACCATTCTTTCCTTCTTGTTAAGTTATTGAATATTGAGGGCAAACGATAGGTAGTACCCACCTGAGTTTATGGAGCTCAAAGTGCAAAATGTTTTAGGACTTTGTTGAATGTTACTTCTTCTCCTTATTAAATTAGTGCATTGGTCTATAGAGGAATATGCCCAAGCTGTAGGTGTACAAGGATTAACAAGAAAAGGAACTAATAGGTTCTTACTTTCCAAATTTATGATCCACCTCTCCAAGGTGATCTAGGAATTTTCTTAGTGATCGTTCCAAGGCCTCTTCTGAAAACAATCCTCACTTTCCTAGGAGATCCAATCTCCCTCTCCAAGAGCCTTTTCCTTCACTTTCTTTGCTAAGAACCCAAACCATTACACTTAGGATATTCCCATGGACTCTTAGAAGGCCATGTGTGGATGTGATTCACCCTCTTTCCATAGTATTTCATTCTCCCATACCCTTTGTTTCTACTCCAAGAACTTCACAATTTGACCTTGTAGGAAATAGGCCTAATAAAGACCTCCTACATTAGGTCTAATTCATGAGTTTTTTGGGAATATTTCTTAAATTTACCACATAAAACTAACATCAATTACCATTTTTTGATACCCTTTATCTCTTTGCTTGATATATTGAAAAATAGGTTCTGGGTTCCTTTCTTGGCTATGTCAACTAATAGGGGTCCAAATTAGGTCTTTCTAGGTCTTAACCAGGCTATGACAGAGATCTACCAAGAAATATTTAGTAGTAAAATGGGAGAAATTAAAAAAAAATTGGATTATGTATGAATGAACTCAAATATTCCTTCCTTCCACATTTATCACACCCACACACCTGCATTTATTTAATCTATTCACCATTTCCTTGCATTAGGCTTGTCACATTTTTCATTCCAAGCCTAGGGCTTCATGGGCAAAATGGAGTTTCTGCATCCAAAAACATATTACCTACATAAAATAATAAATTAAAACCTATTATAACATTCCAAAAAGCTTCATTGTGCTCCCATGGAGGAATGTTATAATTTAGGGCCTTTTGCATGAAAACCCTCAATTTTCAGATTCATAGACGCGTTTGGAAACAAAATAACACTAATCCTATCTATGAACACTTTAGTACTTCAACTAAAATTAAAAGTGAATATAAACCATCAAATTACACCACCATACCCTAGGATTTCTTCTATTAATCCGTACGGATCCGTACAGTACACTGAAACAACAAATTAATAGGAAAATATAGTAATTAGAGAGAAGAAACTTATCTTTCTTTCCCAAACTATCAAAAGCCTCTGCAAATTGGTTTCAAGGGATTTTAAAAACCCTTGGATATTTTATAATCATCCATAATTACCCATGGAACCATTGAGCACAACTTTGTAGAATTTTCTCACAAAAGTTGCAAAGTTGCAAAATGCAACTTTTGTAACTTTTTGCAACTTTTACATCTTTTTTAACTTTGAAAATTTGAGCAAGATTTTGGAATCGAGGAGATTCCCACATACACTAAATAATTAAAAATGATCCCTAAAAATCTTAGGTGACCTCTTGGACCTTGGACATGACATGACAAGGAAGGACTACACTAGGGAATAAAGCATTGCCCTGTGGCTTATTTCATTAGAAAACCAAAATGATAGACCTTATAAGTCATCCAAAACCAATCTATACTAATTTTACTTAAGGCTTACAAAAAAAAACTATGTCTTATTAACCACTTACGCCCATGCACCATACTCCCAGGGTATGATAAAAATCAAGTCTCTTAAGTTAGAAGGTCTTGGACAGTTGTACCATGCTGCAAGATTGCTAACTCTGACATCCACATAACATATAATTCTAGTAACCTTTCCCAATACACTAGATATTATTTTTATAATCATTTTCTTCTCTTCTTAATAAATTTTGTATCAAGGATACTCTCCAACTTAACAGGTTTACTGGGAGGTAAATCCTATGTTATAATAGTCCCAAAGGATAACTAAGAGGGGGGGGTGAATCAGTTATCCATTATTTAAGTCCTTTTTACTTCTTTAACTTTACTATACAACAAATTAAATGCATAATCAGATAACACAGTACTCAACACACAATTTGATTATGGGGAAACCAAATGGTAAAAACCCCGGTGGGAATTAGCACCCACAATAAACTATACTTGTTTGTAGTAATCCCTGTTAGAAGATATTTCAACCCTGTTAGGAGTTGTACAATACAATGCAATAAGTATAGTGACCTGATTAAGGGTTGGACCCTATTAGGAGTCTTTTACAAATAACCCTGTTAGGGGTGATGGACTCACTGTCCAAAAGCTCACTGCTTGATGGTGAAGGCTACAACCTTTTGAATAATAGATATGCACTATATCTAATGATGAACTGTAGAGTAGACCTGCTATCTTGATCAGTTCCAGTGTATTACAATCTTTCACTTCTTCTTCTTCACATAGACCCTTGATGAATGAACCAACTATGATAATCTGCTCTGTACATCTTTCTTCCCTTTTTGTATCATTCACACTTAGCGTATCACAATTGAACTACTATAAGTATCTTATCCAAATTAGAAGGTCATGTTAGCTCTTAGAAACACTTCATCAATTATCTTAGTTGGCTTAACTAAGCACACAAACAATATAAAGTTCGTGCAAGTCAATTCTGAACAGACGTGAGGCTTCACTAAGTCAGCCTCACCAAATTAACCATAACTTTGTAATCATATTGAAACATGTTTGGCACCTTTGGATTTATATCATAAACTCATAATTAATTATGAATATACACATGCATATCTTGAAGATAGGTGCAACTCATGAAACACGTTATATATGTCGGCCCTAAACTGTTATACTTCCAAAACTGTAACTGCTAATAACAGAATTGCATAACTTTATTGAAACATCATATCTGGGTCTGTGTGTATGAACATAACATAATAAACGTGTCAAAAACATGTATCTATCCACGCAAGTCTTCATGTCATCATTCAGATAAGTTCATATAGAATTAATACTATGTATTATATGTTGTCATCAATGATAGACATACAAACAATCAACTCTCAGAATCAAATCTCCAACAATCTCCCCCTTTGAAATTGATGGCAACATATGATATAAAAAACATCCTCTTTTCATGGTGTTCTCTTTCTTTTACAATCTTCTCAATATCCTCATCAAATATTTCTCTAAACTACTGTAGTTCCTCTGTCTTTGTTTTTGTTCCATCTATATACTCCCCCTTGGTACATACTCCTCCTTAATATATACTCCCCCTTTGACATCAATGGAAAAGGGCGCCATAGTACTTTAGGCACAGGTACTACTCTAGAAGTAGAGTAGTCGACCATTCATTAGTCACTTAATGACTGATGTCTTTGCTGCTTCTTCTAAACAGACTTAGGAGAGGGAATTACTCCCAACTTCTCCCTGAGATACTCAAAAGTATCCTCTGATAAGGGATTTGTGAAAATATTTGCCAGTTGTTCTTTGGTGCTCACATAGTCCAATTTCACTTCTTTGTCTACAACCTTCTCTCTTAAGAAATGGTACTTAATCTCTATGTGTTTTGTCTTTGCGTGCATGACAAGGTTCTTAGACATGTTGATAGTTCTAGTATTATCATAATGAATAACAATAGGATAATCAACCTGAATGCCAAATTCTTTAACCATCTGCGTGATCCAAACCATGGTTGAACAATTTAGTGTTGTTGCAACATATTCAGCTTCTGATGTTGACTGAGAAATATAGTTCTGCTTCTTGCTTGTCCAAGAAACCAACCTGTCTCCAAGGAATACTGCTCCTCCTGAAGTGCTCTTCCTATCATCAATACAACATGCCCAATCTGCATCTGTATACACATGAAGTTTTACATTCTCTAATTTAGGATAGCATAAACCATAGTCTATAGTTCGCTTTAGATATCTAAATATCATTTTTACTATAATTAAGTGATTTTTCTTGGGTTTAGTTGCAAATCTTCCAACAATGTTGACTGAATTAGATATGTCAGGTCTAGATTGAGTTAGATAAATGAGTTTACCAATCATAGATTTGTACAATGTCTTATCAACTGCTGTGGAGTCATCATCTTTTGAAAGCTTGCTTCCTGTTATCATGGGAGTTCATACTGGCTTAAAATCATCCATCTGAAAGGTCTTCAGTATTTCTTTCACATATTTAGACTAATTAATGAATATATCTTTATCTATTTGCTTTACATTTAATCCCAAAAAGTATTTTATAGGACCAATCATACTCATTTCAAATTCATTCTGCATTTCTTTTGTGAATGCTTTACTGAGCTTATCATTACCCCCAAAGATAATGTCATCAAAAAATATAGCAACTAACAATAATCCATCAGGTGTTTCTCTTGTGAATAGGTTATAATCTGCCGCTCCTTTCTTGAATCCAATCTTGGTAAGATAACCATCAAGTCTCTCATACCAAGCTCTTTGGGGCTGTTTAAGACCATAGAGTGCCTTCTTCAATTTTCATACCATGTCTGATTCATCTGAAAGACTAAATCCTTTAGGCTATTCAATGTAGACTTCTTCATTCAAATCACCATTCAGAAAATCTGATTTTACATCCATTTGATATACTTTAAAGTCTTTGACTATTGCATATGCCAAGAACAATTTTATGGCTTCCATTCTTCTCACAGGGGAAAATGTATCAGTGTAGTCTATTCCTTCTCTCTGCGCATATCCCTTCCATACCAATCTTTCTATGTTTCTAACTACTGTACCATCTTCATTCATCTTGTTTCTGAATACCCACTTTGTTCCAATCACATTTTTGTCACTGGGTCTGGGGACCAATTCCCATGTGTCATTTTTGATTATCTAATCTAATTCTTCTTTCATTG
>MU228270.1:753883-771113 GCA_018584345.1 Thuja plicata
TTCCATATCTCTAAGGGAAATGAATCCAATTTCATCTTCTCCTGAATCTTCATCGGTTACACCTTCTTCAACATGATAACATTCCTTCTTATATTTGGGTTTGTAATCAGATCTGAACTTCTTGACTTTTGTGGGACATTTAGATGTAAAGTGACCTATCTTATTACATGAAAAACATTTCAATGGAAGTTGTCCTTCATATTTACCTTTTCCTTTCTTTTCTCTTCTAGCAATCATAGCTATGATTTCTTCAAGTTCTTCATCAACTTCTTCTTTCTCATTTTGACTAGAGATGTGTAAGTATTTCTTTCCACAGACTGTGGCTTTGAAGGCTGTTTCACTTTTAGGTTCAGTCTTCAATCTTGATATCTCAAATGTAGAGATTTTGCTGATTAGAGTCTCTCTCTTGAAGTTTTGTGAGAATTACATAGTTTCCTCTAGAATACTGATCTTGTTTTCATAGTCTGATGTCAAAGTAGTTAACAACTTATCCATTATATCTTCTTCTGATATTTCACCACCATTGTTCCTGATTCTGGATACTGCTTCATTTATCCTTTGATTGTAAGCTCTAATGTTCTCTTTAGGTAACATCTCAAGATTGTTGTATTTCTTCTTCCATGTCTTCCTACGTGCATTCTTTGCTTGAACATCTCCTCCAAACATGTCTTCTAAATACTTTCATATGGTATATGCTTTGTCAATTTTCTTGATTTTGGAAAATTCACTGCCAGATAAGGCGCTGATTAGGGCTTCTTTGGCAATTGCATTATGTGTAAATATGTCCTTTTGTCTGTTGGTAGCATCATCCTTTGCAAGGTATTTTAGAGATGGAATTACAACCTCTTGTGTGGTAATTTTAAAGATCTCAAAGCCAATACACTGTATATGTGTTATCATTTTGTTTTTCCAATCTAAATAATTCTCTCCATCTAACTTAGGGCTTTCTTTTCTAAAGTAAGACATCTGATCTACCTTAAGTTGTTAGGCTTCTTCTCCAAGGCACTTGGCTCTGATACCAATTGTTAGAATAGTCCCAAAGGATAACTAAGAGGGGGCGGGCATAAATTAGTTATCAGTTACTTAATTCCTTTTTACTTCTTTAACTTTAGTATACAAAAAAGTAAATGCATAATCAGATAACACAGTACTTAACACACAATTTGATTACGGGAAAACCAAATGGTAAAAACCCCGGTGTGAATTAGCACCCACAATAAACTATACTTGTTTTTAGTAATCCCTATTAGAAGATATTTCAACCCTGTTAGGATTTGTACAATACAATGCAATAAGTATAGTGACCTGGTTAAGGGTCAGACCCTGTTAGGAGTCTTTTACAAATAACCCTGTTAGGGGTGGTGGACTCACTGTCCAAAAGCTCACTGTTTGATGGTGAAGGATACAACCTTTTGAATAATCGATATGCACTATATCTGATGATGAACTGTAGAGTAGACATGTTGTCTTGATCATTTTCAGTGTATTAAAATCTTTCACTTCTTCTTCACATAGACCCTTGATGAATGAACCAACTCTGATAATCTGCTCTGTACATCTTTCTTCCCTTTTCGTATCATTCACACTTAGCATATCACAATTGAACTAATATAAGTATATTATCCAAATCAGAAGGTCATGTCAGATCTTAGAAAAAATTCATCAATATCTTAGTCAGCTTAACTAAGCACGCAAACAATATTAAGTCTGCACATGTCAATGCTGAACAGACGGGACGCTTCAGTAAGTCAGCCTCACCAAATTAACCATAACTTTGCAATCATCTCGAAACACATTTGGTACCTTTGGATTTATATCATCAACTCATAATTAATCATTCATATACACACACATATCTTGAAGATAGGTGCAACTCATGAAACACATTATATACATTGGCCCTAAACTATTATACTTCCAGAACTGTAACTGCTAATAACAGAATTGCATAACTTTACTGAAACATCATATCTGAATCTGTGTGTATGAACATAAAATAATAAACATGTCAAAAACATGTATCTATCCATGCAATTCTTCATGTCATCATTCAAATAAGTTCATACAGAATTACTACTTTGTATTATATGTTGTCATCAATGACAAACATATAAACAATCAACTCTCAGAATCAAATCTCCAGCATCCTAGACCCAATCCGCTTCACTTGGTTCTGTGTCTTTGTCAATAATTTGGTTTGGATGAGCACCTTTGTAGGGGTATAAATTACTGACATTGAAAATGGGTGAAATGCCAAGGTTAGGTGGAAATTCGACTTCATAGGCATTAGTACCATATTTGTAAACAACCTTAAGGGGTCTCATCTTTTTCATTAGGAGTTTACTAATTTCTCCCTTAGGTAATCTTTCTTTCCTCAAGTAAGCCATAACCAAGTCACCTACCTTGAGTTGAACATCCCTTCTGGTCTTATCAACATGAGCTTTATACTTCTCTGAGATTTTCTATATAGTCTTCCTCACATGTACATGTATCTCTTTCATGTTTTCTGCAAAATTTTCTCATTGTGCACTTATAGGAGCCAATGACCTAAGATCTCTCATCTCCATTACTCCTCTAGGATGACACCCATATACAATTTCAAAATTTTTTTTTCCTGTACTTCTATTCACTAAATCATTCTAGGCATATTCTGCTTGCCCAATGATCAAATCCTAGGATTTTCCATGTTGTTTTGTAAGGTACCTTAATAGATTCCCTAATGTCCTATTTACTACTTCAGTTTGACCATCAGATTAAGGATGAGATGCAAATTAAAATGAAAGTTGAGTACCAAGTTTCTTCGAAAGGGTTCGCCAAAAATGGTTCAAAAACTTAGTATCCCTATTAGTGATTATATTGAGACGTAGACCATGGATACTTACTATCTCTTTGAAGAAAATTCCTTCTATATATGAGGCATCATTAGTGCTTCTACAAGGTAAAAAATGTGCCATCTTGCTAAATCTGTTTACTATAACATAGAAACTATTAAACCCCATTGGTGCCCTTTCCAATCCTAGGACAAAGTCCATACTCAAACACTCCCATGGCCTTTGAGGTATGGATAATGGTTGGTATATCCATGCATTGCTAAAAGTTTCTTTAGCCCTTTGTAAAATAACACATTGTTAAATAAACTTCATTACTTGTGCTTGAAGTTTTGGCCAATGGTAATGTTGGTGTTTAAAATTGTTACGCTACAAAAAAGAAACCAATATATCTTAAGACTGATGTTAGGAGTGGTTATCTCCAAGTGTTAAAGCTCTGTAAGATAACTGGACCAACTATAGGGTCAAGACTGCCCTCTGCACTTTTGGCTCTACAAAACCAAGGCAAGTACACCTATCTAGACTGAACTCAATTCTTTACAACACCTTCTACTTCTAGATTTGAACAACAAATAAATGGTAAGTAAGTACTAAATGCCAACCTAGGATTCATTGACTCTCCACTACCATGGGTGGGATAAGAAAAACAATTGTAAATGTAAAGAACATTGGTAATGAGTTTGATTTAAATTTAGGGACAAAACATAGCCAAACCATTTAGATATATGTTTCAATAAAAATACTAATTCTAGATCAGTGCCCTATCCATTGGGCTAAATCCTAGATACAATACTGAAGTTGAAACACCTTATTGGCAAAGATTCAAAGCCATAAAAATAAGAACTCTCATATCACAAAGTAAAGATCCTCAAATAGATATCCAGGCAGAATCAATGTAATATCCAAAGGATTAATTTGATCTAAGATCAAATAATTATGGAATACACATATGTATAAGCTAAACTTATACAATAAGCCATAATACTTACAAATCAATAGATAACACAAAGGAGAGACTCAAATCATAAACAACATATATTAAGTATGATGAAACTAGTTCCTGAATCAGTATGAAAAGGAAATATGCAATTTAATAATATACAAAATATGAAAGAACTTTCAATCCTATCTCAATACAATCTAAAATACATCTACTATGTTCTAGACTAGAAACAAGTATAAGCTGAATGCTTTCTACTTTCCCAATTCTCCATCCCTTTCTAAATGGTCTTGAGTATTATTTTATAGGAACAAGAATGCTACAAGCTTTAGACTATTTAGGGTTAGGGTTATAACCAATCAATGCAAGAATTCAATTATGATGTCAAGATGAAACCCTAACTCTTCTCTTCAAAATTTTCAATCTGATCTAGAATCAATTTTCCCTTATCCATGGATGTGAGTGCAATACCCTGAGGTGCAAGAAATTCCAAGGCAGGACTCTGAGAAAAGCTCACATAAATGAAGAATAGACTAGGTGACTCTATTTGTATTTATCCTCTGATATAAAAATATATCCATCAAGTCTAGACATAAATGCACATTTTTATATAATATTTGTATCCCTCTAGTCTTCAACAGGTGTGCAAAGTTGATTGATAAGATAATATCGCAACATTTATGGCTCTGAGACAAAATATCAGTTGACCACCATGAAAAACCTGTAAGAAAGGATTTAAATATTTGAAATTTTGTTACAAAAGACACAGGTGGCACAGAAAAGGACATGAATGACCTAGATTGAACCTCTACATAACTTTAAAACAACACCGTTGATTCTTTTATGCTACCCGGACATCAAAAAGATTTGATCCCGCAACATGTCATCTTTTCGCTCACTCAAAGCACATTTTATTGACCACCACTAACTTGCATGATTGCATGACACTAATCGCCAATGATTATTCATGCACTCACCACCATTTCCTAGTACTTGGCATGACCGCGACAACTGCGTAAAAATTGCTAGTCACACACTTGCCCACCAGACCGATAACCTCCTCTAAACTATGTGACCTCATGATAACCTACCACCTCTCGCATTCTTTTTCACTCATGGCCCTTGTCCGAATATTCTTTTCTTCCTCACGAGGATGTGACAATTGTAGATCTCTCCTCCTAGCTGGGATACATGGCACCATCTCACCAATGCTTAGACCTTTGAAGCATATCCCACTTAACTCGGTGAGTCTACAACAACCCACCACCTAGCATCTTTAACCATGTCACCACCAAAATACTCCCTCTTGTCTACCAGCCGGCTGCCCACGGACATGCGTCATCAAGGTGTGATGCCTTAATGAGTAGATCTCGAGCACTTTCCCTTTAAGGAAATACATCGGCCATTAGATTTTATTCAACTTGACTTCACTTTACCTTAATTATCTTATGGCTAATCCAGACCCACTGAGACACATGGCACAATGTTACAATGCCTTGATGGTTAGATTTTAATAAACTTTTCTTTGAGGCATTACACAAACCATGGGATATTTTCTAACTTGATCACTTGATAACTAATCACTAGCACGCTGAAACCCTAACATATTTTCATATGTCAAAAAGGCGCAATGCCTTGATGATTAAAGAACTGAATCTTTGTGTTTGAGGAAATGTGCCTACCATCAGATTAACTTTATGTTGTATCACTTTGATCTCTTCTTCACCACTGTGCTGGGACCTCCATGTGCCACATATCACTTAGGCTTAATGGCTTAAAGGTTAGATTGTGCATATCTCATCACTAAGCCTTTAAGTTGACCGTTAGATCTTCTACAACTTGTTGTGTCTTTACTACCTTTCTTTACCTGGGACCTATGACATCATCTAGAGGACAAATGTCACAATGACTTGATGGCTTAGTTGATAGATTGACTGCATCTTCCCTTCAAGTCAGTAAGCCAACCGTTATATTAAAATTAAAATGTATGCACTTTAATCATAGCCTTTAACCTATGTCAGATCGACCAAAAACATGTGGTGCTCAGGCTTAATGGCTTTATGGGTAGATCGACTACATCTTGATGTTAAGCCTTTACACTGTCCGTTGGATCAAAATTAAGTTGCATGACACATGATGTAATATTTATAAGGCCCACGGTGCATTTAGATAGGATAAAATAATTAAAGCGCTAGGCTTAAAGGATAAACATGATAATGGCCCCACCCAATGACAACCCTAAAGACATGACTTAAGTGACTTAAGTTACTAAAAAATAACTTCATTTTAAAATATCTCATGAGGTTTTAGGGTTTAGAAATATTTTCTCATGAATTTGAAAGCAAGGGTTTTAGGACTTTAGGCCAGAAACTTAATAACATTTGCAAAGACAAGAGGAAAAGGTATGGAGCCATGAAAATTTTGAATGGGTCTAATAGTGGCTCCATCTGAGGATGCATGCCTCTTGCAGGCATGAAAAGGATTCAAGATTCTCTGGGATAAGAAGACCATCTATTAAAATAGGAAACCTAACCTAAAAGATAAAAACACAAAAAGAGTATATACAAACTTAATTGTTCACAAATTTGTTTTTACTTCAAGAAAAGTAGGACTTCAGGAACTGTCCATGAACTGGTAATTCCAGAATATCTCTAGTTAAGTCCTTCAAAATGTAGGAATCAGAACCCCACCTGCCATGAATTATGTATGGTCCCAACCAGATAAGATCAAATTTGGCATGTTTTCCTTTATCCTCTATTATGGTATTCCACATCAAAACCATATCATCAAGTTCAAATTTCCTAGCAGTTGTTCTCTTGTCAAACAAATTCTTGCATTGTAATTAAAGTCTGACATTCCTATCATGTGCTTCCCTTCTTGAAACATCAATTTTTATCAAATCCTCCAATGTGTTTCTAATTTCATCTTCAAATTCATCATCATATGCTTGGATGAATTTATACAACTGCAATAAGTTATTCTATGGTAATATGGCATGAATACCATAAACTAAGTCAAAAGGTGCACATCAAATAACCTTTTTTGCTGTTACTCTATTTTCCCATAGAGAAAGATTAAATTTTGAATCCTAGGCCTTTTTGTTTGCATCCAACACTCTCTTGATAATATTTATCATGCTCTTGTTGTTGGATTCAGCTTGACCATTACCTTGGGGATGATATGGGGAAGAATAATAGATTTGAATCTCATACTACTGACAAAAATTAGTGAAATCCTCTGATCTAAAGCACATAACATTGTCCACCACAATGGATTCTGGACAACCAAATCTAGTCAATATATTTTACATTATAAAATCAATCACAACCCTACTTATGGCTCTTCTAGTGGGAATTGCTTCCACCCACTTGGTAAAATAGTCAGTTGCCTTTAGGATCCTTGAGTGATCCCCACTAGAATTATTATGGATTTCACCTATGAAACCCATTCTCCACTTCTAAAAAGGTGAATAAACTGTAATAGGCTTCAAAGGAATATTCCCATCAAACTTTAACTTGCCTAAAAATCTCTGGCAAGCATCACACTTTTTAACATATTGATGAGCATCTTTGAAGATTATTGGCCACTAAAAACTAGATCTAATAATTTTATGGCTAGTAGTCTTAGCCATGTACTGGCCACCCCATGCACCATCATGCATTTGTTTTAAGAGATCCTCAGATCTATCATGATCTACACACTTGAGAAATACTCCTTCATTTCTCCTCCACCATAATTGTCCTTGAATTATTCCATACTTAAAAGAATGCAACTTAATTGTTCTCTTTTTATTATCAGTCATTTCAGGGGGAGGAACCATCTTCTAGAAGTATCCAATGATGTCTTTGTATCAATCAAAACAATCCATATCACAAATATAAGGTCTATGCTCCTCTTCTAGAATATCAATATGATTTGCATCCAAATTGCTTTGAGCCATGAGTTTAGAAAGTCCTAGACATCTTACCAACTTAGTGATGTGGATGTCAATATTAAACTCTTTGATCTTGTTGATCCATCTCCATATCCTCCCTAAGACCTCTTGTTGAAATAAGATGTCTTTCACAATAACACATGGCACACAAGAAATTATGGTTTCTCCTACCAAATAGAATTTAAATGCTTTAATGACCTTTACCAAAGCATAGGCCTATTTTTCCATAATATCATATTTCATCTCTATTTCCTGCAAAGACTTACTAAAGAAAGAAATAGGTTGTTCATAGCCTTCTAAATTCTTCTGCAATGATACTACAACAACAATATTATAAGAAGCAAAGGAGAAAATTTGAAGTGGCTTGGTATAATCAGGGGTTCTTAGAATAGGAGCATCTTTAATAGCCTTCTTGATATCTAAGAAATCCCTACATGCTTCTTGAGTCCATTCCACTTTGGATCATTTCTTCATCATCTTTGAGGTCGACAAACTAGTCTCTGCAAAGTTTGTAACAAACCTCCTTAAGAAGTTTAATTGTCTAAAGAAGGACTGAATGCCCTTGGCATATTTGGGCTGAGGGACTTTATCAATTGCACTCACCCTTTCAAGGTCAATTCTAATTCCATCTTTAGAGACAATATTTCCTAAAATATTTCCCTCTATTACCCCAAAAAAACACTTCTTTGGGTTAAAGGAAACCCCATACTCTAGTGCTCTTACAAAGATATTTTCAAGATGATCATAATGTTGATCTTCTTTTGCTGAGTAAGTAGTAAGATCATCTTGATAGACTACCCACAAATTGTTTATAAAATGAGTAAATACCACATCCATGGATCTTTGGAAAGTATCTCTAGCATTTTCCAAGACAAAGGGCCTCCTGACATATACATAAGTTCCATAGGGTGTGGTGAATACAGTCTTGAACTATTCAGATTCCTTGACCTTGACCTAATTATATCCTGTAATGCCATTCAACATGGACATCATCTCAGACCTTGACTTTGCAACATTTCTTCCATGTTGGAAAATCCATAATTGTCCTTCAAAGAATTAACATTTAAATTTCTAAAGTCCACACATAATCTGATATGTCCATTTTTATTTATGGCTGGTACCAAATTGGATACCCATGTTGAATGCCTTATAGGCTTTATGATTCCAGCATCCCTCATTTTTTTTAATTCATCTTACATCTTGGGTGCTAGAGTGGGATTAACAGGCCTCAACTTCTATCTAAAAGTCTTAGTGCCCTCTTTTAATGGAATCTCATGCTGGAATAAATCTTCTCTATATGCTTTAAAGTTATCATAAGACCACACAAAAAAATGTCTATATTTTCTAAGAATATTTATCGATAAAATTCTAAGCTTGGGGGATGACTTCTTAACAATATATACTTATTTAGGATCATGATCTGTTCCCAATTTTATCTCCTCCAAGTCCTCAGGTTTTCTCACCTTACTTGTAGATAAAGGCATGTCTTTTCTATCAACATCTCTCTCAAGTACAACCAAACCTTTGGGTACCTTATTGGACTTTAGTTGGAGAACCTCCCTTCCAAGAATATTTTCTTTTCAATCTATGGTCTCCAAAAAACTAGTAAAGTCCATCTCTTTCTCACCAAAATTTGATTCACAAGATATGAATCTCAAAATTTCCATGTCATCATCAAAGACTTGCCAACTTTTAGCATTATTTGGAATGGATGGTCTAGATTGATCCTCTATACTAGAAATTCTTACAAAAGTAATATCTTTAGGCCTCAAGGATATATTAGCTAGTAGATCTTCCATATTGTTTTGACTTTTGTCCATTAAAGCAATTCCAAATGCATCAAAGTTTTTAATTTCATCCCGAACAACATTCCTATACTATTTTAATCTCTAATTATTTGAAGCATATCTAGATCTTATTTTAGAAACAACCAATTCAGAGTCCCCAATGACTCTGATACATCTAATCTTGTATCTTGAAACTAATCTCAGTTGTATTAGCAAAGCCTCATATTCTACAATATTATTAGTGCAAGTAAATATCAGAGAAGATGAGAGCTTTTAGGTCATACCACTAGGAGCTATTAGTAGCACTCCTACACCAAATCCTTCTTTTGAGTTTACACCATCAAAGTGCATTGTCCATAAGTCAGTCTTATCTATAAGATTGTCTTTCTTTTCTAACAAAAGCATATATTGGACATTTATCTCAGATTTTCTATCTTGCACTTGAAAAGATCCATTGTCCGTATCCAAGAAACAATTCATTGCTTCATCTTCACTCTCCTCAATCATGTGGGGAGTTTTGACTTATCTAAATACTTTGACATTCTTACCAGCTATGTCAAATGTTGCAAAGGATAGATCACATTGGATACTTCCTCCCATTGATGCACTCCATTTCCTAGATATCAACATTCCATATTGAGGTGGAATGTCAACTACTAGAACAATCATTGTTAATATCTTTTCTGAAAATGCAACAAGTGTATAAGGCAAGGAGTTAATAGTACCTATGATAGGCACTTCCCTTGAATCCAATGCTTAACACCTCCCATTAGGAGTATCTACCTGTAGTCCCACTGATTTAATTATTTCTGTAGGCATGACTGTATTTGATGTACCGGAATCAATTATACAACTCTTGAGCATTTTGTCATTAATAACCAATGTTAAGAAAAAGGGATCCACAGTTCCCAAAATAAGAGTGACATGATTGTTAGGATTGGATAATACTGAGAGGGGGGGTGAATGAGTATTATAAAATTTAATTAAATTCTTCAACCACTTGAACAATAACCATACAATTGTAGTAAAGGAAAGAACATAAAAAAATAACACAGAACTCATAACACCATGATTTGTTTACAAGGAAACCCCAACCAAGGGAAAACCCTGTTGGGGATGATACCCACAAGCATGTACTAAAGTATAATGTCCCTATAAAGAGACCTAGCCCTATTAGGAGCTGAATATTACATAGTACATTTCCCTGTTACAGGAATAACAACCCTGTTAAAGGTTCACAACACCCTGTTAGGGGCCAATGAGCTTACAACTCTTACAATGTAATTCTTTTACAGAAAGGTTCTTAGTCATGAACAAAAAAAGCATCACAAATGCTTTGATTGTTCCTTTATAGCTCTACCATTCTCTACTCTACCATTCGCATGTCTGCTCTTCCAGATAAAATAATGCATACACTTCACTCACTCGCTTCATAATCTTTACCAAAAAGATCTTACATATATATCTTTTAACTTTACAAAGTTAGCTCTAAGTATGAATATTACAAACAATACTAGGTCAACCTTCAAGACAAAATAATTTTAATATAGTAAATATCAAATGCATATTCGGTGCACTTGCATAGTCAAAGTATAGACTATAAATAACAAAAATACAACTTTGTTTTCTTGGAGTCCAAGGCATACTCCCTTATTCTTTGCTATTGTCCAACTGCTCTGTGTCACTGTTCTCTATTGTCTATCAGTCTTCAAATACTTATAACTTATCATAAACTTAACCAAATCAAAATTTATCTTAGGTGTATGTCAGAAATACTCAATAATTTGTTCCACTAAGCTCACATGCCTTAATTCATCGATCTCTATCTTTGATATCCAAAATAATACTGTACCTCTGTTTCTGTACTTGGTCGATTTTGGACATACCAAAACTTATCTTCAAAATAATCAATCTTAAACCTAGATATGTTGCCATAAATGACAACCAAAAAGTGAATCACATTACCCAAATTGATCACTTTCCAACAATGATTTGTATTCAAGAATATTTGAGGGATCTTAGAAGCAATCTCATCTAATTCCTTTCTCTTTGCATCAAATTTCTCCTTACTTTTCTTTTTCTTTTCATCCATTTTTGATTTCAAGGTTCTTGTGGTAGAAACAATATTCATCCATGTCAAAGCAATCTCCTTATGTTCAGGAATCCTCATTATTTCTAAAAGTGGAACCCTGACTGTGATCTGTAAGAGAATTTCTCCCATGTGAACAAGAGTATACTTGATATAAAAATATCTTTCTTGGTAGTAACAATATTTCTATTCTCACCTTGAGTAGCTTGGCTTGGCCCAACTTATTTTGCATATTTTTGAATAGAAGAAGCACTTACCTTTGGTGTCTTTATTTTAATCTTGTGGACAATACTAGGATCACTTGGTTTATTTTCTATTCTTACTTTTATCTTTTTCACATCCTTAGTAATTTTTTATTTTTTTCTGGTATCTTCTTGGGGATTTTTTTTGTATCTGTAATGAACATACCAAGTGGTCTTCCATCTACATTACCAACTATCCTATTCCTTAGATTATATTTACTCTATGCTTGTGCAACCAATTTTTTTGTGATTCAAGCCCTTTCTGCATATGAAGGTCTTCTTTCCATAAAAGGTTATTTTCCCTTGTAGCATTACACCTTATTTTATCAATGTCTTCTTCCTTTTCATCAGATGAAAGCACATCTTGATCTTCAGCTTGATCATCAGATTCCTCTTCATTTTATGAAGACAACTTCTGATTTTGACCTTGGTCATTAGATTCTTCACTTTTAAAATCTGCAGAAGCCATTGCATTCCCAAAACCATCATATAGTTTTTCCTCATCTTCTCTTTCTTGTTGGGATTGACTTGGATACATTTTTAGAGGAACAACACAATTGTCTAGATTGTGTGGAGATTCACAATCATCACACCAATAATCCTCACTACACATATTAGCTGAATTTCTCTAAAGAGGATTAGGGGTTCTATCATCAGGCCTATCTTTCCTTTGTGGGATAATGGGTTCCCATCTTTTTATTGGGTACCACATGGGTGGTTTTGCATCCTATTTTTGGGGATTATAACTGTTATAAGATGATCTATTATTTTTTGGAACTCTAGGATTCTTACTCTCTCTTGGCTTTAGGTATTTTATAGCACTTAGAAGTTGCTTCATATTAACATCCTCTTTAGGTTTTGCATTTGAAGGTTTATCCAATTCCTTTCTTGTAGGATTCCAATCATCTCTTCTACCCAACTTCCCAGATACCCTCCTATTTGTTTCTATATTGATAGTTTTTTATAAGATTCTCTTATAGTATTTGGATTCTTATCTCTTAGGAGGTATCCCATCTTAGAATCAAATCCATTAAGATAAGTAGCTAGACAAACCTTGTCATCAAGTCTCATGACTTAGAAAATTTTATACACGGCTCTCTGAAACCTTATGTTGAATTATGTAAAATCTTCATTCTCATTATTTTTAATATTGTTGAATTCATTCAACATGAATCCCTCATTGGTCTTATCACCATATTTATCCTTAAAGCAATCAATTAATTCTTCCATTGACCCTACAAAATTATAGGGTGACCCCATGAACCAATCTCTAGCATCCTCTACTAATGAATAAACAAAAAGTTTCATTAATACATCCTTATGGTTAATTTCACAATCATCCGTCATGTCAGTAAATTTTTTCAAGTGTTCTTCATATGTGATTACACTGTTCCCAAAAAATTTGGTAAGTTTATCTCTAAGTTCACTTGGAACTACATTAGGATAACCATAAATGTTCTAGAAAGAAAATTGCTTGTACCTTTCTGCATGAGTAGGTATTCCTTGAGATGAGGTATTATCTTGAGAAGCAGAGACTTTATTATTTGATGTTGTAGCTTCTTCCGCACCAAGATGAACATTCCTTGTTGTTTGTCTAAGAAAATCAGCCTTCTTCTTCATCTCCAAAGTAGTAGCTTCCAATTTTGCCTTCTCAAGTTCTTTATCTATAATCTCCTTTTCAACTCTAGCTCTTTCAAGATCCATGTCCAATTTAGACATCAAATTTGTTGGGCCTTTAAGATTCTTGGGTTCATTTATTGTAACCCCTACCATTCCTTTCTTTCCATTATATTTAGGGCCTTGATGATTAACTATTTGAATCACAAGTTCCTCTTCAATTATCTCAGGCTCTGCAACATAGTTGATGGCCTCCTAGTTTTGTAATCTCATCTTCAATTCTGATCATCTTTTTCCTTTTCTCATCTTCCTTTTCTTTGTTTCTCTATTGTGTGAGGGCCATCGCCTTTTGGAGACATCTTATCCATTCTTCTTCTTCATCATCAACATCTTCTGAATCAGGAAGGGTGATGTTAGAATCTCTTTCCTCTCTTTCACTAGGAGAGTTATAATCTTCATTTGTACCCAGTCCACATCTTCAATTTTGATCATCTTTTTCCTTTTCTCATCTTACTTTTCTTTGTTTCTCTATTATGTGAGGGTCATCACCTTTTGGGGATGTCTTGTCCATTCTTCTTCTTCATCATCAACATCTTCTGAATCAAGAAGGGTGATGTTAGAATCTCTTTTCTCTCTTTCACTAGGAGAGTTATAATCTTCATTTGTACCTAGTCCACATCTGTAGCCTCCTCATACTCAGTTGCATTTCCTTCTTGGTTATGATAGGCTGGTCTTTCTTCTCTAATTCCCTCCTCTTGTCTTTCATTTTGAGGATCTCTTCTATTAATCTTTTCTTTTCTCAGTTTCTTAGCTCTATATGTAGTTGGGACTTCATCTCCCAGCCACTCCTTGGGATTTTTCTTTGAATGAGATTTGCTATTTTTATAACTCATATTGGAAAGTGTGTGACAAAATAATTTTTAATACTCAGCAGTACTACAGAGAATACTTTAGAGTCTCCACCCAACACAAGTTGGGATCACAACACTAACTGATATGAATTTATATAAATAGAGAAATCACAAGATAAAACAATGCGAAAGGTAAATCTTGAGTAACTCTATGCTTCCAATGATCAACTCACTGGCTAGTTATGGCAATTTACTGCACTATCCCTAGAAGACTCACCATCTTTTTGGTGAATCGGATGGGTCAAATGATATAAATAGTAGAATACAAGAGATTCCCTGAAAGATTTAGAAGGGATTTTACTTCTCTATCCCCAACAGAGTTGCCATCTTATTTGTGTTTAAAACTGTTAGGCTATAAAAAAGAAACTAATATATCATAAGAATGATGTTAGGAGTGGTTAGTGTAACATCCCAAAATTGGAATCTTGCAACCCTAACCAATTTTATTTCATTTGTCACTCTTTTAGATCATCAAAGTCCTATTGTACTAGGCAATTCTGAGTTTTAACTGACTCTACTCGATCTAAGTGTCAAATGTAGAAAATCCTAAATCTGCATTAATCATACATCATATTTAATTCCTAAATACCTATTTGGGTAAACAAACCTAATAATCAAATTAATTTAATTATAAAGTCCTAGCACTTTAATTAAATTAAATTCACCCTCTTTAGCTAAGACACATAAAAAGGAATTAAATGATATTTAATTATTAAATAAATATCCTCATTTTCAATAATTGAATTTAATTATTCAAATAATTGAGAAAAAAACAATTATGAGGTCATATTTATTTAATTAATTGGATAATCTCTCAAAAATCTTTCTTCTGTTCAGAATTGGAAACTTCTCTTTAATTATGCTTTAAAGAGAGATAAAATAGATAAATCAAATAAAACAATTAAATCAAAGAAAGAAAACAGTTAAAAGCAAAGAGAAAACAATTTATTGTTTTCTTTTAAATAAAGCTTTCTATTTTGAACTGGCTTTTCTATCTGTTTTATTTCAAAAAGGAAAGTTTCTATTCTGATCATCCCTGAATCTATAAAAGAACTCTCATTATTCATTCAAAACCCCCACTCATTTTTATGCATTGTTAGAATACGAAATTATTGTCACATTTCTTGATATCTCATATAGAATAATTTCATTATTGCAATAGAATAGCTTCAATTTCTAGAATAATTGAATTGAAATCATGTCTTAGAATAATCTCACATCTTTCAATTCTTAGGACAATCTTGCATTGTATTGCATTCATGTAGAAAAATCCTTCGTTCCTAGATTGGTCTATGGTTGTGAGACTCTCTTTCTGAGAGCTATTTTGAAAACCCTGTTTGGATAGAAGGAAATAGGTCGAATCATGCAGGTAGATAGGATGAAAATTCTCATAATCAGTCTTGTGTGTACCTAGTGAAGAAGGACTATGTTGAAGTGTATGATGAGTTAACAAGGCCAAATTTACCACATACATTTTTGGCGCCCACCGTGGGGCTAGTACATTCTATTCTGGCCTCATTTCATTTCATCTTTTTTATTTTTTTGCATTCTATCCATACTTCCGTACAAGTTCTGTTCCAATTTCACACAAACTTTTTGTACATCTCGCATGAACTTTCTAGTTCTTCGTGTGGCTTGCAGCACTTCTTCACGCGATCTAGCATACTTTATCATGCGAAATTACATTCCAGAGCTTTTAGTTTGATATTTTATTACCTCGGTTTTCTAACCATCTACTATTTTCTAACATCTGTGTTTCTCTGATTTTATCTTTTGAAACAGCATAACATTGGTTTGTAGAACGCTGAGATAAAGAAAAGCCATCATAAATTTCTGACATGTTTGTTGCAGGATGTTGATATGAAGAAACACATTACAAACTACTAATGGGTTTATTGCAAGACGTTTGTCAAAGACCTTGCGTGTTTTAAAAACTTATTATATCTGTTTTTAGTAGTTAAAACACATTTCGGTTGGTTCTTAAAATGAATCATTGTCTTGCGTGATTGAAGTGTTTTCTAGATTGTAATCCTAAGAACTACATGAACGTATCCTCTCCCCTCATGTGAGACCTACACTAAACTGTTATAGTTTACTATTTTTGTTTTCATGCTTTCAGTAGTTTATGCTTTGACATACTTTGACTATCAGCGAGACTTTTCATACTTTTGAGGATCGGTGGAATCCTGTGTTATATATTCAACACCTGATTTTGTAATAAGGGTACTTTTGAGATGTTTATGTTCTGATTTAGTTGCAGCTTATGTTGATGTTTTATATGGATCTAAATGTATAAATATAATATGATGGAAATGGTTTAGGAAACTGATGCTAGGATATTTCAGTTCTAAATGCAATGTGGTTTATATGCTTACACATATTATTGATGTTATGTTATGTTTCATAACATGTTGTGTTGGATCTACTGATGTGTGCATTGAGTGTGCAGGAAGAGTTGACCATAGATCTAAATCGGGGACCCAGTACTGGAACCTATGTATATACCTGTGCTTACCAAGGTCATGTCTATATAAAGAGACATGGACCTCATTGTTATGTGTTTATTTCATAAACGTGGTTTGCATGTATGTTATTAAATTAGTAAATGTTCATGTTATCAAGTCATGTCTAATGTTTTAATTTAAGGTGCCAAATTTGGCAAGTGCTGTAATTTAATTATGGACATGGCTAGTAAAGGGAAACCAAGGTAAGTCAAGGGTTAAATAAGGTCATCCAGTAGTACCCAAGCTTACCATAGGGTTAGAAGTTTCTAGAATTTCTTTGACTTAGAATTTCGTAGGTTAACTTCAGGGTGAGTTTTAGAGGGTCTTTTGGACTCCTAGGGGGTAACCGGGGTCAGTTTTAGTCACCCAACTTGGTAC
>MU228270.1:781618-814677 GCA_018584345.1 Thuja plicata
GAGGTGCCGCTCTGCCGACCCCCCACCACCGTCGCCCTTTTTCCCTCTGCTCCGCTCCGCTGAGTATAATATCCGCCGCCGCTTCTACCACGTTTTTCGATCACCGCCCCCCCTGCGATTTTTCTTCCCTCTCCATGCGTTAGACTTAGGGTTTTTTTTTATATATAGTTTTTATTTATTTTATATGTATTAAGATTCGATTAGGTATGAAGAGTTTTTTTTTTTTAAATTAGATTTGTTTAAAAAGATTTGTTTTGTTTATATAAAAATATTGTTTATTATCTTTTTATATATGCAATGATATTTCTTTTGCCAATAAGATTGTTTATAGGGAATTTTTAATTTAGTCTGTATTTACTTTTTTTGATAGGATAATCATATATATAGATGTTTTTCTTTAATGCATATTGCCTTATATTTAATTAAAATATTAGATTAGTTTATTTAATCAATTCGTATTATATTTTATTTTAATTATTTTAGATAAGTTTTTATTAAGTATATTTAAAGGAAAATAAATTTCTAAGTATTTCTAGATTAAATTTTATTAATGGTTATTAAATTAATATGATTTCTTGTAAGAATATAAATGTTATTTCCCGATTGGGATTAAGTGATATTTTAAATATTTTTAACTCAGAGCGAAATCCGATGTTAATGTAATTCCATTTTATTAAGGGTTAGTTATGTAATTAATCTCTCTTTTATTATAACGTTGATAACGACCTTGTTTATTAAGGGTCATTTTAACCTTCCTATCTTAGCGATTTCTACCAAATAAGGATATTTTCGCTATCCTTGACTTAGTGACGGGTACAATTGACTTTTTGTCAACAAAAGTCAAACGTACTCCGTTTACCTTGGTTTTCGAACCAGTGGTTCCCCTCGCACTCTGGAACCTAGGATTTCAGTTTCATACCATTTTGAGAGGGTTGACCTTTTTGTCAAACCTAGTTGACTCTTTGGTCAACTATCTCATTTTGCACACCTTAGACTTCCTGAGCACTTAGTTGACCCTAGAGACCCTTCCTCACGTGTTTTAAGTCATGGTTGACTTTTGGTCAACCCTAGTTGACTTTTAGTCAGACCATCTCGATTTGCGTGTATGAATCTTCCTTTGGGTCTAAGAAAACCCTAGTTGTACCTTTCACCTTTTCAGTGTATCATTGACTTTTGGTCAACTCTAGTTGACTTTCAGTCAACTACCTCAGTTTGCGTGCAGTTTCCAGTTTGAAACTTTAGTCATTCTTTAGGATAGCTATGAAAGCTATTCCTCTTCTTGAGACCTTTTCTGGTCTTGTTTATCCCTTTGCACCATTTTGCGTACATGTGTTACCCTTGTGTTGTCTTAGTGTCCCATTTTAATGCGTTATTTAAAAATTTTTGTTCGTGTGTTTTTGCCCAACTTTTGGGCATGACACCTCGCCTTTATGGATCTTGGGTGTAAGAGAAATTCATGTGATTCTTCTAGAGTGGCTACCTCCCAAGAGCTTTAGCAAAGCTGGTGAGAGTGGATGCCCAACCGGTAATAGGCTAAAGCCAAGCCCTTCCAAACCGGTATATAAAAATTGCTATTGTGATTAATGTCACAATAGACAAGTGTGAATTCATTGTGGCAACCAAAATCTCCTCCAGTACCCTAGTGGTGCATTAAAGTCTTGACATTGTTAAGGTGAAAGCCTTGCTTTGAAAGGATTGGGAGAGCCCCCTTTATTGGGAAAATGACTTGATCACAACCACTTGAATGGATGACCTTACTACAAATTATTGTTATAGTTTTCCAAAAACCCTCTATCTGTTGGCACGGAAGGTCAAAGACCAACTAAGACACCCCACATTTTTATGGCTTTTAGTAGAGATAACAACCTTTTGGGAAGCAATTCCTTTGGGGTTTGAAGCTTGGTATGCCTACGAAGTGAGTGTATATGTAAGGAGGAGCCCGTGCTTCCAAGCTTCTAAGTTGTCCACTAAGAGTAAGTGTAGTTGAACTTTGATTCAAGTGGGGATTCAATAGATATTGTCCTGGCTATCTGTTGCCCCACTTTTGGTCTTCACACCTCAAGATAAAAATGGATTTCTTATGTGTAGTAGCAGTCATTGAAGTCTCATGCAAGTCCAGAGTCTAAGTCTAGAAATTCCCTTAGGATAGAAGGCCTTTATCATATTTCCCTAACTTGACTTCTCTTTCCTAAGCTGGGGGGGATTCTGAGTCTAAAAAATCATGTTTTATCAGGTAGGTTAAGTCCCTAATCTGGTAAAGGCTGTGTTTTTAAAGATTCTAACTTCAAAATTACAAGTAGATAAAATACTTTGCCTCATATCTTCAAGTTGCAACATTGGTGGGAAATCAAGTTTTGGCTTCTCCATGGCAGAAAATGACATACGGGGTGCGCTTTCCATAATTGACAGACTTAAGAATACCGGAGGTAAATAAAGATGGAAAATGAGGAAGTCGGGAACAAGAAAGCTTTGAGCACTCATATCGAACCTGGGGGAAACAAAAGAAAAGATCAAACGAAGAAGGTTTCATGGAATTTGCCATAGGAAAAAAAGAAGAAAATGGCTTCTCCACTGTTCCTACTAGTGGGTTCTGACCCACGAGATGCGTTTTCCACCAAACTATCAAGGTGAAGAAATTTCAAAAAATAATTCATTCCATAAGAGATCCAACATATAAGAAGGCCAATGGAATCAATATATATAATTTTGGCATCCCTACAGGCCAAAATTCTCCTTTGGTGGATTTTAAGATAGAGAGCACTCCAAAGGCATTTTTCCACCCAAAGGAGAAGTAGAAAAGTAATTTTCTGCCGCTTCAGGAAAGTTACAGTTATGGTTACCAAAGTAAAAAAATGTTTTCTAACATCATGAAAAGCAATGTAATTAATTCAAATAAGGTCATTTAACTTTGTAACGGACTTATTCATTAATGTAAAGGTCTTCTCATTCGTGTGGCATGGGAAGTCGGTCATTAAACGGTAAGAATTCAAAAAAGTATAAAATCAGTTAATGAAGATCTCGAACTGGAATCACCATTGTTCACCAAATCATTTGAATTCAAAGTAGCTAAGACTAGTCACTCATT
Source organism: Thuja plicata (assembly GCA_018584345.1). Taxonomy (NCBI): domain Eukaryota; kingdom Viridiplantae; phylum Streptophyta; class Pinopsida; order Cupressales; family Cupressaceae; genus Thuja; species Thuja plicata. Next base: position 784,704 of record MU228270.1, read on the forward strand.
GTTCCTATTTTCCAAAGAGAAATTTGAATCTCTAAAGTGAATCACACTCACATGGCTTCTAGATTTGTGGGATTCGACGGATTGAATGGCATCACCTCTGTGTGGCATAAAATCTCAGATACCTCGCTAAAATTCTTTGACATGCAGAGTTTCCATAAAAAACTAAGAGTGGAGAAAATCCACCCTATCACTAAGAAGCTGAAGGAGAGTGGGTTAGTCAAAGCCACTTGTTTTCCTGTAGCCATTCAGGCTCCTGAGTTGGTCTGGGAATGTATAGCCTGATACAACCAAGAAACCAAGCAAATTCTCCTGCCAAACAACACGGTGCTCCTCTCCATTGATAGAGAATTTGTCCAGAATTCTCTCCACATTCTAGAGCAGGCGGAATACTTCGAGATGACTTATAGCCAGGTAGTTTCTAAATATTCAATGAAGAGACCAGTCTGGAAAAGAGAGATTATGAAGTCATGGTTTAAAGAACCCAAGAGTGCCAAGGGAAAGTTGCCCAAAACATTATTTGGCGCAAATCTGAAGCCTGAGATAGTGGACATCCTAGTATTACTCCATAGGATTAGAGGTGAGAGTGAAGCTTTTAATTTCATTGAACAAAATTTCTTCCTAGTTCAGATAATCTATTCTCAGCATCATTTCATTGATTGGTCCTTGATGGTAAGTGAGAATCTCTCAGACGCCCTCAATAGGGCCAAATTCTAGAATAAATTTTACATGTCTTCTGTCCTGATATATATTTTAGCCACGATTCAAATCTGGCCTGGGCTTCCTAGATTAGAAGAATTCCTGGATGATGTGAAAAGCTATGAGTTTTTCCCTTCTTTGCAAGTACAAAATAGCTATGCTGATTATCTCACGATTAATGATGCCTTTACAATGAGACTGTGCAGGGAGCTACAGGGTTGTCCAGAGAGGATATTTTCTCTTGAATCCATGGCTTTTATAAGCCAATTTGGATGCTATTTTATTCAGTTGAGAGATTTCTCATATCTTCATCTTGCAGGTTTCTACGACTTTCCTTTGAAGCTGCCCATATATCCTACATACATGATCATGCTGATCAAAGTAATGAGGCAAGTGCTCTAGGTGAACCTAATCTATTCAGATGCAAAGAAGAAAGGATACGAGTTCCCAATGGGAATCAGAGCTTACAGTTGTGCGTCTCAGTCAAAGGCAAAGAATGTCCTTAAAACATTCTCAAAGAAGTTCTCTCTGGCAACATATGACATTCTGAGACCGCAGTATGATCCTATTGATTACGCCAGGAATGTCTTCCAAATGAGCCAGACCATTCATCATGTACCTAATATTGAGGACTATTGGGCCAATTACAAAGATGATTTGGAGAGTAAGGAAAGATTCTACGCCCGGTTAACCATTGAACATATCAAAAATTTCAATGTTAATATTAAAGTAGAATGGCTCGAAGATGATGTTAATCATCTGTACGATGACACCTACTTGGAGAAAATAAATTCCACCCCTATCAGTTCAGAGCCTATGCTAGACCAGGCAGTAAGGTACTTGCAGACCCTAATGGTGGGTATTTTCAAAAGAATAGTTCAGTGGGTTGAGTGGACTGTAGGCCAAAAGGAAAGGTCAGAGAGGAAACCTCCTACTCAGTGAACTCCTACGAAAGCAAATACAGGTGCTGCAACCACTTCCTTAGCAGAAATCTCTTCAGTTGCAAAGGGATTAATTCAACCATCTGGGGGAGGAGATGAACCTCCTGAAAAATCCTCTCTCTTAGAGAAGACCTGCGGAGAAGGTCCCCTTCCAGATGTCAGAGTCACCGAAGAGGCCGACCTGGCAAATCAAGTTAATTCTAGAGCCGAGCTTCCTAAAGCTATAGAGCCTGAGAGGCCAATTAGTTCCACTACTATAGATATTTTGGCTGGGACTTTGGCTCAATAAACTCCAAATAGGATGTCCCCTTTTATAGTTGAAGTTGGGAGGATAGCCCTAGTACTTCTGCAGAATATGATAAGATAGGTGGGGAGCAACAGGAGGTTACTCAGGTTGTGAAATTAATCTCCTCCTCACCTACTTCAGTGAACACATTCACCTCTCATCCCAAAGCTACTCCTCCACTTATTAGGAAGATATTCATCAAAGAGTTGGTCTCCGCCAACAAGGTCACTAGCATAGAGTCATGGATAGAAAATACTCTAGAGCACAAAAGGAAGAGGGTAGAAGAAGCAGTTCCTAGCAAGGACACCCTATCATGGGATTTCCAGCCCAAGGCTACTACAATCAAGCCAAAGAGTGCAAAGACTATGTCTACTCTGGGTCATGATCCTAAAACAGGGCACTTCACCATGGAAGTAGCCAAGCCTAACAAAGAAGGCAGGCTCAAAGATCTAGCGACTTCTGACTTTTAGTTGCAATCATTCGATATGGGCTTAGCTTGACATGATACCAAAGTGGATTGGTGGAAGTCCACCAATGTAGTAATAGAAGAGGAGCTGGAAGATTGAAGACTTCCAAAATTTAGCTTAAAGCAGAAGTGGCTTGATTGACTAAGTTCATTAGACTGCTCTTAACTCCTATTGCGAGTGCTCCCACGACTCAAACTTCCTTTGATCCTAGTACTGTTGAGAACTAGACCATCCTAGCTAAGTTGCAAGAGGATCAACATTATAGACAGATTGGTAAGAGGTGGATCGAGAGGCTCGAGTTCAAAGGTCTAGTGATCATTGAGCAGTTAGGTAATGTTGTTCTAGGGCTAGAAATGGAGAAAAACAACATCGAGAAGAATTTACAGACTCTCACTATGGAGAGAGTAAGATGCCAAGAATGTATACTCATGTTGCATGTGGTGGTAGAAATGAAGACTAAGGAGGCCCTAAAAGCTAAAATCCTATAGAATGGTGATGAGCCCTTGATCGAATGGCTCCAAAGTCTGGAATTCAAAGTCGAGATGATCATTCAAGCCAAGGAAGGACTACAAAAAATAGATGTTAAGGTGCAGGAGGAGCAGAGTAAAAATTATAAACTCTTGCTAGGACTTCATGTGGATTCACAGACTAGCAGTGAAGGAAAAGAAATAGCTGTAGTGACCAACATGCAGAAGTCATTCACAAACTACTTCCATAATTTGGCAGAGTTGTCTTCAACTTATTTAGACAAGGTGCCAGAACTCCAGCAATTGAGTGGATGCATCTTTAAGGCTTTGGAAGAACTAAAAGACCGGTCAGAAGCAATCAAGACTCTAGCCAAAGAGCATTCTAGATGGCTCATCTATTACACCAATGTCCATGTCAACAGACATGAAGAGCTCATCCAGGTCATCACTACTGTGATTGCCTATAGGGCTAAATTATATAAGGGGAAGGAAGCCAAATCATAAATATATTCTCCTCTTGTGCTATTTTTGTCAAAGTTTTGTAATGAATAAACCTTTGGTTATCATTTCTGGTTGGGAATTTGAACCGTTTCAGTTACTCCTTTTTGTAACGGTTCAATCTGGAACTCTATATGTATTAATCCAAAAATCAATACAAGGGTTGGCTAAATTTTGGTGTGAAGAATATATCATCATTGCTGAGTCAATTGTGTGTGTCTGAATGCCATTTCTTTAACTGTTCCATTACATTTCATTTAACTTTATGTTGAATTCAAACGTCTCATTTGAGTTAGACTCATAATCTGTATTTGAACTGAAGTTCTGTATTATGATTTGATACGGCTAATTAAGGGGAAAATCAGTTGCTACTCTAAGTTTTGGGAATGTTCTTATAATATAGGTTGACTCATATCATTGCATTGTTAACTTTTAGTCCTGCATCTGCCTTTTTGCGCTGGTCTATGCATCACCAGTTTTGGGGAGTTAATCTGATCAATAAAGTCTCAGAATTGGTTAGATTTAGAGTTCTAATTACTTTGCCTAAGCTATTTTCTGTCTAGATTTAGCTTGGTTTACCTCTCCTACTATTGGGTTAAGAGCATACCCTTTTTAGGTTAGGAAAGATTAAAATGCATTGAACATTATTCATATAAGGGAGCTGTACCTTCCAATTTAGAGGGAAATATGTTCTCAAGTAACTATTTCCCAACTGTTATATTCGATTGTTCCTAAACATTCTTGGGTATCCTAGAGTTACACTCAAAGAACAATCTGTTTACCAACAGATTTTTGGCGACTCTACTAGGGAAACGAATAGTCATTTTACCAGAAAGCATACAATGAGGAAAGATAGTGCTTCCCCATGAAAATATTATCCTTGTGCTCCAACCAAATCTTGGTTTCCAAGATGATCAAGAGGATCTCATTTCTTTGTTAAACACTTTCATCTGGAGGTACAGGAGAAGCACCGAACACTATAGAAATGCCAGTCAAGTGCTTGAACTGGAAGAAGCTAGAGTAGAGGCACTTGAGAGAGCCATACAGAGAAGAAATCTGAGAAGGGCGGAGCACGAAGTTAGGCCACAACATTAAGTGAAAATATAGAGCCTAAAAGATTTCTCAGAAGTACCAGGAAGAAGGCAACACAGACCCAGTCTTTGAGAGACTTGCGGATATTAACTATGCTCTCCTAGAAGTACCTCGTCGGGGAAACAGAACTGTAAGGAGCCAGAGTAGACCTTCTTCACCTCCTAAAACAACCACTTATTTATCCACCACTTGCCAAGTGTTGACATTGTATGGAGTAGTTGCCCCTCCCATTGTCAATCTAACACCCTACTTACCCTGAGTAGCTATGGCACTCCCTTGGGCTGTTGCAGTCGGGCCTCTGCAACTAGCAGCATATAACCCTCTCCCTGCAGGCTCTAGAAAGAACTTTCCCAATTTTTTTGGAGATGGGAAGGTATCTATAGACGAGCATATTGCCGCATTCTTCACTTCAGTTAACATTCTAGCAGTTCAAAAAGAATATGTGGCCGTTAGACTATTCATTGAGACTCTCGTCGAAGGCACCGCTAATTGGTTTCATCAGTTACCTAATTCTTCTATCACCAATTGGGCTAGCATGAGAGCCACCTTCGAAAGAAGATTCAAGATTGCTGAAGATGAACATGCTCTATTGACTCAACTGAATTCTATCAAGAAAGAGCCATCGACCAGCATGAGAGATTTCATAGCTAAATTTAATAATTTGGTAAACCATATCCCAGCAGCTGATAGGCCTACGGTGGGAAACTTGAAAACATTCTTCATAAGTGCTATGCCACTAGACATCAATTATGATCTAAGGAGAATGAACTTTGCAAATTTGGATGACACATAGAGGACTGATGTAGAAATTGAGGACCACATGATTTCATCCAGGAAATGGAAAAGGGAGATATAGTCTAGAGCCAGCAGTAGTAATACCACATCATCTGATGAGATGCTTCAAAAGTTGTCTAATGAATTCACTACCTTCAAGAGACAACTTCCCAGATGCAATAATCCCTACCAACAAAACTTTCAAGAGTAGCATGGAAGATATAACGACAGGAGGAATGCCGAAGGAAAAATGTTATAGTTAACTACTCCATCACAGAGGTTAGCTATAGAGGCCCCTCCTAAAAGAGGGAATATGTGTGCCTTCCACTTAACCATAGATCATGATGGGGAAAGTTGTCTTGATGTAGCCCGTGCTTGGCAAATGCATAAGACCGATGAGTGGAATGCTGGGGAATCTGGGGCTGAACCAGATCCATACTCACATGGTGACTCTGAAAACTTATATTTAGAGTATGAATCAGATTTAGAGCAAGAAGCAACATGTTACGCAACCATAGATGGAACCTCTTATGTAGTCCTAACTCGGAGCCAAAAAGATAAAATCCATGCTTCATCACTGCCTAAAAATAATGAAGTGTCTACTTCCAATTCAAAGGAGCCCAATCAAGGTATGAAGACTCCTCAACTAGGTAAAGAATAAAACTCTTTTGACATTATTCAATTCTATAGCGATTCCAGAATTCAAATTTCTCCCATAGACTATCTTAAGTCTAATCCTATTGAGCTGCAAAAGCTGGTAGATTATTGTAAAGGAAGAAACCAAGGGTTAAATCAAAACATCATGACTACCATGGAGAATGAGTCCTTATTTGTGGACCCAATTGAATAGAGGGAATCATCCATTTTAGCCACCTTTCGAGGCCAAAAACCTGATCCATTCTATGTGTCTTTATATATTAACAGTTGCAGGTTGAGCAATTGTATAATAGACTCCAGGGCATCAGAAAATGTAATGCCATCTACTGTAGCCAAAGCCTTAGGACTTACTCTCACTAAAGCTCATGGTAGGCGTTACTCCATGGATTCCAAGTAGGTACCCCTAATCGACTAGATTAAAGATGCTCAAGTGGCCTTAGCAGCACATCCTGAGAAGAGGATGTTGTTAACCATCCTCGTTGCTGATATACCTGCTAGCTATGGGTTATTGTTAAGTAGGAGTTTCTACGGAGACCTTGGAGGGGAGATAAAGCTGGATTGGTCCCAAGCCTTAATCCCAATGGGTAATAAAAAGATTAAACTGGTTCCTGAACAAAAGGCTAAGTTCATAGTGTTGAAGTCCGATGACCCTAAAGCCTAAATCTTGTATCAAGAATTGGAGTTTGGTAATTATATGTTGTTCACTGATGAACTTGAGAAAGAAAAAAAAACCACCGAAGAGGAAAGGCAATTTTCCACCAAAGAAATACCACCATAGATATGGACTCTTGAATTTGACGACAATTGCGCATCATCAGGATCTGGTCCAGGTGTGGTGTTGATATCACCAGACAGAGTATGTGTACCGTTGGCCTACAAATTAGAGTTTGGAAACATCAACAACACTGCTGAATATGAAGCCCTCCTATTAGGGATTATCACCGTGAAAGAAAGAGGTGTGAAAATTCTGAGAGCTTGTGGCAATGCTGAGCTAATTGTACGACAAGTCAAGAATCAGTACTCTATAAAGAACCACAGGTTGAAGAATTACAGAAATAGATTATGGGATGAAATAGAAGCATTGGATGCTTTTTTTATCAAATCTATGCCAAGAGAGTTGAATTCCAAAGCTGATTCTTTAGCTATCTTAGCCTTGTTATTACTTCCCCACCCAGAATTCAAAGATAAAAAATATCAAGTGGAAGTTATGTATTAACCATCTGTGCCCGATAATGTGGAAATTTGGCAAGTTTTTGAAGATGACAAAAATCTCCTTCTCTTTCTAAAGAGTGGTGGGGACTTCCATAAAGAGGTCCATGGCGACCATAAAGGAAGCTGCCAAGATGAGCCAATGAAAGATAAGTCAGATGTTATTCAATTGCAAGGTAATATCATTCCGCCTCATCTAGTCACTCTCAAAAAACTCTTCAATAGACATGACATGTTTGTGAAGAAGAAACGAATTGAAAGAGGGCCTACCACTGGTGAATATGAAGGAATGAATATCAGAACTGAAAAAGACCCTAAAATGATCAGTATTGTGAAGTGTTGTATAGAAGAAGAAAGGAATGAGGCCAAGAAGCTTTTTCTAGAATACTCAGATGTTTTTTCCTGGAGCTATGAAGATTTGAAAATTTTTATGAATGGGAAATTCAAACACCAAATTCCTTTAAAACCTGAAGCTACTTTATTCAGATAGAAGCAAAGGAACTACAACCCCAAAGTTGTTGATGCCATATTCAAGGAAGTCAATAAAATGCTCAAAGCAAAGATCATATATCCCATACACCATTCTACTTGGGTTGCAAACATAGTACCCGTAAGGAAGAAGAATGGAGAAATAAGGATTTTTGTTGACTTCAAAAATCTAAATCAATCTTCCTTGAAAGACAACTACGCCCTTCCCAATATGGATCATCTCTTGCACATCATGGCTGGAGCTGAAATGATGTCTATGTTAGATGGCTTCTCTCAGGATATAATCAAATAGAAGTTGAGAAGATGGATCAACATAAGATAGCTTTCACTACTCCGTGGGGGACCTTTTCATATCACAGGATGTCATTCAGATTAATCAATGTCGGAGCTACTTTTCAGAGAGGTATGGATCTTTCTTTTAGTGATATGAAGAATAAAATCATTGGTATGTATCTAGATGATCTTACCATGTTCTCTAAAAAGAGAATAGATCATATAAATGATTTAAGAAGAGTATTGCAAAGGTGTCAGGAGGATGGGATTTCACTAAATCCTAAGAAATTGGTGTTTTGTGTAACCGATGGGAAATTATTGGGTCATATAGTCTCCCAAGAAGGTATAAGAATCGATCCTAAAAGAGTGAGAGCTATTTAGCAACTGATTTTACCAGTAAATAAAATTGGAGTGAAGTCCTTCTTTGGTTGGGTTAACTTCCTCAAAAGGTTTGTCCCTGATTTCTCTAAAATTACTAAGCACATTGTTGATATGATGAAGGGGAATGTGAACTTCAAATGGAATGACCCTGGTAAGTAGGCTTTCAAAAGCATCAAGGATGCCATAGCTAATGCCCCAATATTATGCCACCCAGATTATAAGAAAGATTTTATAATCTATTGTTATTCTTCTGAACATACCCTGTCATCCATCCTGATGCAAGAGAATGAAGAGGGAATTCAAGCCCCCATTGATTTTATGAGTACACCTCTAAAGAACCACAAGTTGAGATATTCTCAGAATGAAAAGAACACTTTTGCGGTGGTAAAATCTCTTAAGAACTTTAGGTTTTATATTCTACATTCCCACTCTCTGGTGTATGTACCTAATGTCGCAATGAAGAGCATTTTGACTCAACAAGATGTGGGATGTAACAACCACAGAGCATGGGTAGCCAAAACCCAAGAATACGACATAGATTTCAAGCCTACCAAGCTGGTAAGAGGGAACACCTTGTGCAAAGTGATGGTGGAAAATCAAGCAGACAAAGGTCCAATAGATACAGAGTTAGTTTTGGCAGTAAGTATGCGAGATCCATGGTTTGAAAACATTGTGTATTTCTTGACCTATGGTGAATGTCCTGAAGGATTAACTTCAAAGAAAAGGTGAGACCTAAAACTTAAAGCTTCTAAATATGTGATCTAGGAGGATAGACTATATAAAAGGTCTATAGATGGAACGTTCTGGGACCACAGTATGATCCTGTTGATTACGCCAGGGATGTCTTGCAAATGAGCCAGGCCATTCATTATGTACCTGATATTGAGGACTATTGGGCCAATTACAAAGATGATTTGGAGAGCAGGGAAAGAATCTATGCCCGGTTAACCATTGAACAGATCAAAAAGTTCAATGTTAACATTGCAGTAGAAGGGCTAGAAGATGATGGTAATCATCTGTACAATGACACCTACTTGGAGAAAACAAAGTCCACCCCTATCAGTTTAGAGCCTATGCTGGACCAGGCTGTAAGTGACTTGCAGACCCTAATGGTGGGTATTTTCAAAAGAACAGTTCAGTGGGTTGAGTGGACTATAGGCTGAAAGAAAAGGTCAGAGAGGAAACCTCCTACTTAGCGAAATCCTGTGAAAGAAAATATGGGTGCTGCAACCACTTCCTCAGTAGAAATCTCTTCAGTTGCAAAGGGATTAATTTAACCATCAGGGGGAGGAGATGAACCTCTTGAAAGAGCCTCTCTCTTAGAGAAGACCTACGGAGAAGGTCCCCTTCCAGATGTTGGAGTCACCAAAGAGGCTGACCTGACAAATCAAGTTAAATCTACAACCGAGCTTCCTAAAGCTACAAAGCCTGAGCAGCCAATTAGTGCCACTACTATAGATATTTAGGCTGGGACTTTGGCTCAAGAAACTCCAAAGAGGATGTCCCCTGTTATAGTTGAAGTTGGGGAGGATAGCGCTAGTACTTCTGCAGAATCTAATAAGAGAGGTGGGGAGAAATAAGAGGTTACTCAGGTTGTGAAATTGATCTCCTCCTCACCTACTTCAGTGAACCCATTTTCCTCTCATCCCAAAGCTACTCCTCCACTTATTAGGAAGCTATTCATCGAAGAGTTGGTCTCCACCAAAAAGGTCACTAGCGCAGAGTGATGGATAGAAAATACTCTAGAGCACAAAAGGAAGAGTGTAGAAGAAGTAGTTCCTAGCAAGGACACCCTATCATAGGCTTTCTATCCCAAGGCTGCTATAAGAAAGTCGAAGAGTGTAAAGACTATATCTACTTTGGGTCATGATCCTGAAATAGGGCACTTCACCATGGAAGTAGCCAAGCCTACCAAAGAAGAGAGGCTCGAAGATCTAGTGGATTCTGACTTTGAGTTACAATCATGTGATATGGGCTTAGCTCGACATGATACCAAAGTGGATTGGTGGAAGTCCACCAATGTAGTAATAGAAGAGGAGCTAGAAGATCTTAAGACTTCCAAAATTCATCTTAAAGTAGAAGTGGCTCAGCTGACTGAGTTCATTAGATAGCTCTTAAATCCTAATGTGAGTGCTCCCAGTACTCAAACTTCCTTTGATCCTAGTACTATTGAGAACCAGGCCATCCTGGCTAAGTTGCAAGAGGATCAAAATTACAGACTGATTGGTAAGAGGTGGATTGAGAGGCTCGAGTCAGAAGGTCTAGTGATCATTGAGAAATTAGGTAATGTTTTTCTAAGGCTAGAAACAGAGAAAAACAACATCGAGAATAATTTACAGACTCTCACTGTAGAGAGAGTAATATGCCAAGAATGCATAGTCATGTTGCATGTGGCAGTAAAAATGAAGACTAAGGAGGCCCTAAAAGCCAAAATCCTACAGAAGGGTGATGAGCCCTTGATTGACTGTCTCCAAAGTCTGGAATTCAAAGTCGAGATGATCATTCAGGCTGAGGTAGGACTACAAAAAATATATGTTAAGGTGTAGGAGGAGCAGAGTAAAAATTATAAACTCCTACTAGGACTTAATGTGGATTCACAGACTAGCGGTGAAGGCAAAGCAATAGTTGGAGTGGCCAACATGCAGAAGTCATTCACAAACTACTTGCATAATTTGGCAGATCTATCTTCGACTCATTTAGACAAGGTGCCAGAACTCCAGCAATTGAGTGGATGCATCTTTAAGTCTATGGAAGAACTAAAAGACCGGTCAAAAGCAATCAAGCCTCTATCCAAAGAGCATTCCAGATGGTTCATCCGTTACACCAATGTCCACGTTGATAGACACGAAGAGCTCATCCAGGTCATCACTATTTTGATTGCCTATAGGGATAAATTAGATAATGGGAAGGAATCCAAATCATAAATATATTCTCCTCTTGCGCTATTTTTTTCAAAGTTTTGTAATGGATAAAAATTTGGTTATCAATTCTAGTTGGGAAGTTGAACCATTTTGGTTACTCCTTTTTGTAACGGTTCAATCTGGAACTCTATATGTATTAATCCAAAAATCAATACAAGGGTCTGCTAAATTTTGGTGTGAAGAATATATCATCATTGCTGAGTCAATTGTGTATGTCTGAATGTCATTTCTTTAACTGTTCCATTGCATTTCATTTATCTTTCTATTGAATTTGAACGTCTCATTTGAGTTAGACTCATAATCTATATTTGAGAAAAAGTTTTGTATTATGATTTGATACGGCTAATTAAGGGGAAAATCAGTTGCTACTCTAAGTTTTGGGAATGTTCTTATAATATAGATTGACTCATATCATTGCATTATTAACTTTTAGTCCTGCATCTGCATTTTAGCATTGGTCTATGCATCAGTAGTTTTTGGGAGTTAATCTGATTGATAAAGTCTTAGAATTGGTTAGATTTAGAGTTTTAATTACTTTGCCTGAGCTATTTTTTGTCTAGATTTAGCTTGGTTTACCTCTCCTACTCTCGGGTTAAGAGCATACCCCTGTTAGGTTAGGAAAGATTAAAATTCATTGAACATTATTCATATAAGGGAGCTGTACCTTCCAATTCAGAGGGAAATAGGTTCTCAAGTAACTATTTCCCAACTATTTTATTTGATTGTTCCTAAACATTCTTGGGTATCTTAGAGTTACACTCAAAGAATAATCTGTTTACCAACACTATCCTAGGATTGTGATGTTTTGCACAGGTGTATCATTTGAATAATTGAAACTATGATCAAAACACACAAACTGTCAATCTTGAACATGTCCAAAACAATCTGTAACTTGAACTATCTATTGGAAAATAACATGATTTCATCTTGGGAAACACAAACTAGTCTTAACAGTCTGATTCTGTAAATGGCCTTTTTCAATATTTGCATAGTTTTGCATGAAATTTCCTAATCTTTGCGTGCTTCACTGCAAATCTTTGCACGATATGAAATACATTGTCGCACAACATTTGGCAACAGTGCCATTATTTTGTCACTTTTATTCTATGAAACTGGTGTCATTATTTTGCATGAATACCGTAAAGTTTTGCATGGGTCGATTAGAAACTTCGCGCGATAGGGCATTTCTTCACCCAAAACTGGGGTCTTTTGTCCAAAATAGTGAGCTAAAATCTATTAGTTAGGTGTACTTCTGTCAAATCTGGTCTCTAATATGGGTCTATTTTTCTGCCATCCACCTTTACATAATCTAAAACTTGGTTTCTTGGGTTGAGAACTACATGATTCTTGCTTAAACTGGTCTTGTCTCATGTCCTTTTGATCTCTTTCATCTGTGTTGTCATTCCTTGTGTCACAATAGTCATCTCTTGGCTGTTCTAGCCTCATCTTTGATGATTTGCGCTAAGGATACTTCACCCTTTTGGCATGTTCTATGCAATTACTTTGAGACAGTTTCAAGTTTGGTCCTAGTTCACATTCCTTGCTCAAAAATTTATCTATGACTATCACAACTTGAAGTGGAAAAACATTTCCTTCAATCAATCAAGACAAATATATACTTTCCACACCATTATCTGCTACATCTAGTGAGGAATCATCTTGATCTCCTTCCCTGATACATCAAATTTACAATAAATGGTCATTTCCTATGGATCTTAGTAGGGTTCAAAATCCTTTGTTCCAAGAAGACCCATATTCAGAGAATACTCAATCTTTTCATACCGAGTCTTTACACTTTGAATCTTTGCATTCTAGCAATATGACAGATCATAGTCAACTCGGTGGACCTTGTTTCAACCAGACTGAAAACTCTCCTCTTCAAGAAGAGAAGGAGATAACCCAAGGGGATATCATAAAGGCCTGCAATAATAAAAACTTCATGAGAATGATGGTGGTCATAATGAAAGAAGAGAAGGAGAAATACCTTCTCGAATTAGCCACCCAAGGTGCCAAACTTCCCTCTAATTACAAGGTAGAGAAACTTATTGAGAAAGAGGAAGAAACTAAAAATTCCCCCTTGCAAAAAGAAATGCAAACCATGCAAGAGAAACTCCCTAAACTCTTGAAAGAGAAAGACAAACTTGTTACACAATTCACACTGGAAAGCATCTATTCTTTCCCATTTGATAAAGATCTTCACATGCCTCCTTTTCCCAAAGGAGTTGAAATTCCTAAATATGACAAATACTTGGGTACATCTGACCCTTAAGACCATTTGAGAGAGTTTGGTGCTCTCTCCATGGAATTCATACATGACACAACCTATCTCATGCCTCTTTTCCCATGTAGTTTGGGAGGGTCAGCTATGGAATGGTTCTCTAGACTGCCAACTGGCATCAAAATTTTTGACAAAATTGCCAATTTATTTCTACAACACTATTCTCACAACATCCAACATCTGGTTCATATCCGAGATCTTTTCAACTTGAAACAAAATCATGGGGAATCCTTCTTGGCATTTCTCCAAAGATGGAGACAAATCTATACACAATATTCTCGCAAGATACCTGAATCTGAAAAGTTGCATATATTTCTTGATAATATTCTCCCTAACTTTGGGTATCAAGTACAGCTACAAGGTCCTCTAACCTTTGATGACATGATTAAACAAGCTATAAGAATCAAGACATTTATGATCAAGAAAGGAGAATTGACCTTACACAAGGAAAGTAAACAAGGGTCTTCTTCCTCAAGCAAAGATAAATCTAAATTTCCCAACAAGAACCAAAATGTTGTGAATGATGGCATTGTAGACAATGTGACTCCTAAGCCTTCCAAGGCTTCCTTTAATCTCACTACCATGATGCAAGCGGCCAAAGCCATTGAAAAGGCTACAACAGATTCTAAACCAAGTACTTCACAATTTTCTAGACCTAAACCTTGGGCTCCTAGGCCCAAGCGTGAATCCACTCCTTTAGGAGAACCTCTTGAGGTGGTTTACAAGACTCTTGCAGACAACAATTTACTCACTCCATTGGATAATTCACAACCTTATGATCCGCAACCAAGACCCTCTTGCTGGAATGAGTCCGCTTATAGTGATTTTCACCAAAACAAAGGTCATAAAATGACTACTTGTCTTAAATTGCGGCATAAAATCTAGGATCTCATTGATAGTGAGGTTATTGCTATGGGAAGTCACAAAAAAAATTCTAATCAACAAGATTTAAAAGACCCATTTCCTCCTCATGGAAAAGGTGAATCATCTAAAGGCAAAAATACTGATGCTAAGGTCAACTATACATACAGCAATGATGACAATGTCATTAATATGGTTGAACCTATTGATGCTAAATATTGTAATGTCATCATTCTCAAGGGAAAGGAAGATACTTCCAAGTCTAAAACACCTTTCATTTTGTGAGGGTCTACACCTCCATCTTCTGAACAAGAACAGTCTCAAGTTAGCGCTAATGTTGTTACTCGATCTCATGCTAAAATCATTCTCAAAGGCCCCAAGCCTTCTATATCTACATCAATTCAACCTTCAAACAAAGCTAAGGTTGAATCTACCAATAAGAATCCAAAAGTGGGTTCCTCATCTAATTCTACAAATTACAACATTCTTGGTCAATTACAACGTACTAATGCTCAGATAACTATTTTTGAGCTATTGAAAATCTGCCCTACTCATAGGGAAATCCTAGACAAAGCCCTCACTGAGGTAAATGTAGTGAAAATTTTTGATCTCAACCAGTTTCAATCCATGGTAAGTCACTTGACCTCCTCACATTACTTGTCTTTCTCTGAGGAAGATGACCATTCTTTGAGTCACCCGCATAATAACCCTCCGCACATTGAAGTCATGATTGGTCCAAAGCATGTTCGTCGTGTTCTCATAGATAACGATGGCCTAAATATTTGCTCTGCTAGTTTCCTTATTGAGTTAGGCTATGGAGAAGATTGCATTGATGCTCACAAAAAGATTACCATTAAAGCCTATGATGAGGAAGAACATAAATCCAAGGGGCTATTTGTGTTTCCAATTAGAGGTGGTCCTGTTGAACGAGATGTTGTCTATCAAGTGATTGACATACCTTTGGCATGAAATATTTTGTTAGGAAGGACATGGATCCATGAAATGTAGGTTGTCCCTTCCACATACCATCAGTGCATTAAGTTCCCATTTCAAGTATTTGAAGTGACTATACCTACTAATACACACTATGATTGCAATGCCCTCACAAAATCTGCTGACATCTTTGTGCCTACCAACAGAGAATCTATTGAACTCCTTGAGAATAAATTAAAAGAAATGGAAAAGAGTCTGACACTCAAAGAAACTAATATAGGAGGATATCATATTGAACCTATGCTATCTATTACATATTTTCCTTTGTCTCCACATTCTTTTGGGAGAGCTTCTGAGAGCACTAAACCTTCTATGGTTCCTCCTCCAAAAAATTATGGTGGTACCTTTGTACAAGCCACAGTACCATTAGAAGAAGAAGCTGCAAATAGAGGTAGAAAAACTTGGATCTATAAAGGAGAAGATGATTCTAAACAAATTCCTCCTTATGACATAAAACTGAGCAATATTGCAAAGGTTTATCTATTATGCAACGTTTTGGCTATAAAGGAAATGGTCCCATAGGTGCGAATCATAAGGGATTGATTGCACCACTTGAAGCTAATGGTCAGAGAACACATGACTCTATAGGTATAGGCTTCCAGAAACTCACATTTCAACTAGGAATAAATAAGTTTGTACCTCAAGAAGATAAGAAACCAACACCTGAAGAAACACCTAAAATTGAAGAACCTGAAGACAACTCTAATGAGGATACGTTTCCTTATCCTATTCCTCCAGACCTGGAAACATTCTTTGCTGAGCCAGATAACTTTGTACCGTGTGTCAGTATAGTAGACACTGACAATGATTCTAATACCACCACTTCACTTGCTCCATTAACTTATGAAGAGTGGAAATAAATATATACTCTAAATCCAAGTCATCAGGGTGATTTATACATACCACCACACTTTCAAGAATAGTTTGACCAAGAATTCCAGTCACTTCTCATTACACAAGAGGTAGCTGATGTTAAAAACATTAATGAGGTACCTAGGTCAAAAGGTGCTCATCTGACCATAGCAAAGGTCCTAGGTAGAACTCATCCCAACTGGGGACAAAGGGCTGATTTCACTCATGTTCTTGACATGACACCTAATGATGAAACAAACTCCCATGAATATGAGTTTGATAGCTTGTCATATGCCACTTCTGGCAGAGATATAGATACAACTAACACATATGAAAACCTTCTCGAGTAGGTGAACAGTCTAGTATAGGGTCACATGAGTCTGACTCCCTAGGTGTTAACATTTCATCTACTACAGTCACTAGGAATCAAAGGAATTTGACTATACCTCTGGATGAGATCGCTTTGGGTCTCGACTTGCTTGTCCATGCCTTTGATGATTATACCATGAATTCACTTGAACCTGTCACTCCTCTTTCACTTCACCATCATGAGCTTATAGACTGGAACTCTACCTCCCCATCTAATGAAGTCCTTACGTTCCAGAACAATTACTCTCTTTCCTGTTACCTACATGATGTCAAACCTATAACATCTCCCACTAGCAAAGCAAGTGTCAACATGACTGAGGCTGACATCAAGTATCTTAGTCATAAAATAAAAATAAGAAAGAATAGGCACTCTGATGGTGAAAACCATATTGTGGCAGTATCAGAGCCTAAAATAGTCAAATTAAAAGACGTATCCAAGGGTGAAAACCTCTCCAAGGCGCCCGAGGATGAGATACTTCATGCACTTCCAAGTCATTTTCAGGAAAGATCATCTATGCTTATTGAACAAACTCAACCTATCAACTTGGGTACAGAGGCAGAACCTCAGATTATTCACTTGGCACAATCATTATTAGAGGCAGAAAGAGAAGAATTCACTACATTCTTCAGAAGTAAAAAGATTAAATTTGAATGGAAATATTTAGATATGCTAGGGTTAGACCCTAATCTAATCATGCACAATTTGTCCATTGCACCAGGTGTTAAGTCCATCAATTAGAAGCTTCGCAAAATGCATCCACATGTAGATCAACTTGTCAAAGCTGAATTGGAGAAATTGCTTAAGGTAGTGTTTATTAGAGTAATTGATTATGCTGAGTGGATCTCTAATATTGTTCCAGTATCAAAACATGATAAATCTATAAGAGTCTACACAGACTTCAGAGACTTGAATTTGGCATGTCCTAAGGATGATTTTCTATTGCCTAATATTGATATGATCATAGATATGATGGTAGGGTATGAAATGAAATCACTAATGGATGGTTTCTCTAGCTATAACTAGATAAAAATTGTGCCAGAGGACCAAGAGAAAACTGCCTTCACATGTGCCTGGGGCACCTTCTGTTGGAATGTCATTCCCTTTGGACTCAAAAATGCTGGTGCTACATATCAGAGAGCTGTTATCACCATATTTCATGACATGATGCATAAAACAATGGAAGATTATGTGGACAAAACTTTAGCTAAGAGCATGCACAGAAAGAAACATCTTGCCGATCTAGGTCCTATACTAGATCATATGGAACAATTCAGTCTAAGACTCAATCCTAAGAAATGTGCATTTGGCGTAACATCTAGAAAATTGCATAGCTATATCATCTCTACCAAAGGTATTGAAGTAGATCCTGCAAAAGTACAAGCTATCATGGAAATACTACCACCGACAAATATCAGACAAATGAGAGGACTTCAGGGTCGACTGCAGTCTATCTGGCATTTTATCTCTCAACTGGCAGACAAGTCACAACCATTTACCAAGACTTTGCACAAGGGTGTGGCTTATTAGTGGAACAAAGAATGTGATGAATGGTTCACACAAATCAAATAGTATCTTGCGAACCCACCAATCTTGATGCCTCCCATTCATGGGAAGCCACTTATACTTTACATATCTACTGCAGATACATCATTGGGTATCCTATTAGCCCAAGAAGATCAGCACAATAAAGAGAGGGCTATCTACTACATTAGTAGAACTCTGGTCTCATATGAAACAAAATATTCTACTATAGAAAAGGCTTTCCTTGCAGTGGTGTTTTCTTCAAAAAAATTGTGGCACTACATGTTGGCTCATACTACACGTCTAATTGCTCAAATTGATCCTCTGAAATAATTTCTCAGTAAAGCTGCCCTCATAGGTAGATTAGCTAAATGGGTCATGCTTCTCAGTGAATTTGATATTGAATATGTTGAAAGGAAAGCCATTAAGGGATAGGCAATAGCAGATCAATTGGTAGAAGCACCTCTAGTAGATCATCAACCATTGCACATTGAATTTCTAGATGAGTCCATATTACTTCTCACACATCAATGATGGACTATGTTTTTTGATGGTTCATTTACCCAACAGGGGTCAGGTGCTGGGATACTCTTCATTACACCTCAAAGATACTCTTTACCAAAAGCGTACAAGATGTTGTTTCCTTGTACAAACAACATTGCTGGGTATGAAGCCCTAATCAATGGTATGAAGATCACCCTTGAGTGGCGAGTAGACAAACTCAATGTTCTTGGAGACTCACAGTTAGTCATCAATAAAGTTAATGATATCTATCAGACAAGGGATGACAAGTTGGTGCCTTATAAATAGTTGGTTGATGACCTCAAAAAGTATTTTACACATATCAAATTTCAACAAGATCCAAGGGTAGATAATAAAGTAGCAGATGCCATGGCTACTCTTGCCTCCATGCTACAGATGCCTGAAAATGATTTTTGACATGAATTCCTAGTGGAGATGTTACACTACCTAGCTTATGACTCCCCTGATTCCCAGATGATCTGTTCTATCATAGGACATGACTCATCTCGCTACCATCATATCTTTTCCTACCTTTGTGACTAGATTGTTTCAGAAACTTACTCCTAGAATGAGAAACATCACTTAATCTGCAGTGCTTCACGGTTCATAATCATTGCTAATGACTTGTATAGATGTGGTCTAGACGGTACCCTCCTTAGGTGTTTAGAACCTGATGAATCCAAATGAGTGTTAGTAGAGGTGCATGAAGGCATCTGTGGGTCTCACTCTAATGGCCTAACATTGGCCCGTAAACTTATTAGAGCTAGTTACTATTGGCTAGATATAGAAAAAGAAGCAACACAGTTTGCTAAGTCTTGCAAACAATGTCAACTACATGGTAATCTGATTCATGCTCCAGCCAAGGAGCTAATTCCCTTCATTACTTTCTGGCCATTTCAACAATGGGCCTTTGACTTGGTGGGTTAGATTTACCCCTCTTCCTCCAATGGACATAAGTTTATAATCACAGCTATGAACTATTTTACTAAGTGGGTGGAGGCAGTCCCTCTCACCATTGCCAATGGAAAAACAATAGCTATGTTCATTCTCAACTACATCATCTGCAGGCATGGTGTACCCTCAGCAATAATCACTGATAATGAGGGACAATTTAAAAGCAAGGATTTGATGAAGCTATGCTCTAAGTTTAAAATTACTCAACATTGGTCTTCCATCTATTATCCTTAGGGTAATGGGTAGGCGGAAGCATCCAACAAGACAATCCTTAAGATCTTGCATCACACAATGCATAAATCCAGATGAGATTGGCATCTCTAGATCAATCCAGCTTTCTGGGCATACAAGACAAGTATAAGAACACCAACAGGGGCTACTCCCTATGTGTTGGTTTATGGAGTAGATGTGTTACCAATTGAGGTTGAGATTCCTTCTTTGTGAGTCTCCCTAAAAGGCCTCATTACTGATGATGATAATAGAATATCTCAGCTACAAGAGCTAGAATTACTTGATGAATGTCGTCAAGTGGCATTCAATCACCTTAGAGCATACCAGAAAAGGATGTCCAAGAGCTATAACAAGAAGGTCAGACCAAGGGATTTCCAAGTGGGTGACCTCGTTCTGAGGGAGAACCCTAAGAATCAACAACATCAGATCCAAAATGGGAAGTTTGAACCAAATTGGCTTGGTCTATATATTGTTACTATAGTGTTTGAGTCTAGTAACTATCAAACTCTCTACTACTAAAGGAGAACAACTCAAAGAGCCCATCAACACTCTTCATCTGAAGCGGTTCTACAGCTAAGACATCTTCAGTGTGCTCATGTATATACTAAAGTCCTAAAAAAATTCTAAAAATATGAAAAAGACCTAAAAAAATGATCATCTTAGTGAAAACCTAGCGATAGGCACTTTGATGTATCTCCAAAAAAATCATATATTCCAAAAAAATACAAAAAAATTAAAAAAATGAAAAATACAAAAAAAGAGAAAAAGAGAAAAAGTGTCATTGATGAAAACCTGGCAAACAGGTGTCATGGTAGAAAAAAAAGAATTTATGCCAAGAAGGTGAAAACCTGGTCAATAGGCGTCTCTTGTTCCACAATGCTATATCTATCGTAGCATCACTTGGCTTCACGCATTTTCTTTCCTATATTGCTTCTTTCCTGCTTTCATTTTCTTTCAGTTCCCATCAAGACACCAACTCACATGGATTGAAACTGGTCATAATCTCAGAACAACCCTCCTGATCTAGGGGGCACTGTCCTATTATCTTTTTGGATCTTCTTCGTGATAGTCACCAGTGGTTCTCATTGCATCTGCCTACTGTCACTTAGCTTATACTAAGTTCTCTTTCCTTGAGAATCTCTCTTACATCAGTCACCAGTGGTTCTCACTGCATCTGCCTACTGATGTCTAGCTAGTTCTATGATCTCTTCACTTGAGCATCTCTCTCGCGTCAGTCACCAGTGGTTCTCACTATGTCTGCCCACTGTTGCTGTACTATTGGGATTGCTCACATTCATTATAGTTGGATTTATCCTTAAATGCTCTATCTATCGATACTTAGTCTTGACATTTCTTTGCTTTAGCTTGTACATAGCTTTTGGTCACTTTCATGACACTCTGGTTCCTTTGTGAACCCTTCTAACTTGACATATGATTCAGGTCCATACACTTGGGGGCAATCAAATCTCATTTTTCCTCACAACATACGTCAAGTCAGTCATCATTGCTTGGGGGCATAGGCCCCCCATTTTATCGTATCTTTGGTTTACATCTAGCATTGGTAATCTTGTCACTTCTCAAGGACAACTCGCTACTGACACAAACTGGTGTTTTTCAACACCACCATAAATAGTGTTTTTTAACACTATCTTTGGACATGTCTATGTTTTTTAACACATATTGGATATCTCAAACATAAACATCTATTGATAACATTCAAACACAATGCACTCACAATCACAATGGTGTTTTTCAACACCTCATACACATGAACACATTCACAAAAATTTGAAACATGTTGAGCTATGATTGAATATTTCTTTGTATGTTGTCTATTCTCATGAATTTCATTGCTATTTTCTTTGTCTACTGCTTGTTGGTGTGGTCCCGATGATCTGGCAATGTCAAATAAATAGGGTGTATGTGATAAGAGCTCCTACACTAAGGTGGAACAACCTCACATCCCTCAATCTTGTTTATTTGTATGCCATGGTGAGGTCAGTACTATCTCCTTGTCTATTCTTTCTTTCTTTATTTGTCATTGCTTTGTTTACTATTAATCTATTTGTTTATGCATGATCGCACTCATGGTTATCTTGGCTTTGAATGCCTTGATACTAGTGTACTCTTGCAACATTAACTGGAAACAATGTTCAGGTCATCTTGGCTTTTGCACCCTGGTGCTTACGTTCATTTCCTATATTTTATCCGATGACAAGTCATATTCATATCCTTATGGTTGCATTGTGGTGCCAATAAGGATTGTATCGACTTTCATGTTCCAAAAAAAAAATGCTCAATGATGATGATTATACGATGGGTCTCACAACCATGTCCTAGGAATTTCATCTAGAATAGGATTGCACTGTCATTGCATCTAGCATAGGATTGCACTTTCATATTGCATCTAGCATAAGATTGCATTCTCATTCTAGACTTGTATTGTGGTAGCAATTCGATGTTCAGTTCATTACATACTCCTGGGTTCATACATTGGGGAGTTCTTCTTCAATGATTTGGCTTCATCACTACTACACAAGTGTTCGATCCTCATTCTCTATCTTCAACTATATTCTCAATCCATTTTTGAGATCAAAATCAAAATTTGACAATCCTATATTGCTCAAAATCACATTTTAAAATTTTTGGGACTGACACGATCGAACGCTTGTGCAGTCAACTTTCTGATGTCACTTTCTTGTTACAATCTTATCATATCATCATTTTCTCAAATCTTTGACTATTTATATCAAAAGTCAACTCTAGTCAACCCTAGTCAAAGTTGGTCAATCTGGACCTCAAAATCTCTCAAAATTGATTTTGAATCTCCTAAATTCTTCCACAATCTGTTCTAAGTTCTTCTTGATCTTTGATTCAACATCTATCTACGATTTCTCACTCTCAATCATCATTATGGTGTGTCATCTTTCCATTTTGCTCTCGAGGGGGCAGGATGATTACATCATTAAATCTATTCTAATAAATTCGATATGATTTTCAAAAGTCCTCATTGCTAGGGGCATCTCATCACTTGGGGCATGCTTAGTTTTTCATACCTCACAGTCAAAACTGGGTGTTCCACAACTTTTAATCAATAGGGGCATCCTTGTTCCTTACATCTTGTCATCTATTAAGTATCTGAGCAATCTAACTCAGATTTTTGAGGATCAAGCTATGTTCTTGAGATGATTCTTGAAAAACTATCTTTTTGGGACAGGTATTGGGGCAATCTAACCCTGACTCCTGATAATCAGGCTCCATTCTGGAGATGATTCCAAACCTTTATTTACTATCTTTTGAGATAGGTATCGGGGCAATCTAACTCTAACTCCTGAAGGTTAAGCCTCGTTCTGGGGATAGCCTTGTGAAAGATGTTAATCTAACCAGTGTCTAGGCAATCTAACCTAGATATTGAGAGACTAAGCTTCATTCTGGAGATAGTCCTAAAATCTCTATTGAATATCTTTTGAGACAAGTATTGGGGCATTCTAACCTTGACTCCTAAATTTTAAGCCTCATTCTGGGGATTGCCTTGTGAAAGATGTTAATCTAACCAGTGTCTTGGCAATATAACCTAGATATTGTGGGACTAAGCTTCATTCTAGAGATAGTCCTAAAATCTCTATTTATTATCTTGTTGGATAGGTATCAGGGCAATCTAACCTTGACTCCTAAAGGTTGAGCCTCGTTCTGGGGAGAATCTTGTTAAAGATATCAAATCTATCTAGGTATCGGGGCATTCTAACCTAGATCCCAGAGGATCAAGCTTCATTCTGAAGATGACCCTCGAAAACTCTATTTTGACTGATGTCTTGGAAACCTAACCTATACTTCAGAGAGTCAAGCTCTATTCTAGAGATGTCTCTGAAATCTTTGCATCATTAACTTTCAAATCTATTCTTCTGTATTGCAGGCATTAGACTATTCTTTGAATCAATGCACTGCTCGCACATCAATTCAAAGAGGGGCAAAATGTAACACCCAAAAATTGGCATCTTGCAACCCTAACCAATTTCGTTGCATTTGTCACTCTTTTAGATCATCAAAGTCCTATTGTACTAGGCAATTCTGGGTTTTAACTGACTCTACTCGATCTAAGTGACAAATGTAGAAAATCCTAAATCTGCATTAATCATACATCATATTTAATTCCTAAATACCTATTTGGGTAAACAAACCTGATAATGGAATTAATTTAATTATAAAGTCCTAGCACTTTAATTAAATTAAATTCACCCTCTTTAGCTAAGACACATAAAAAGGAATTAAATGATATTTAATTATTAAATAAATATCCTCATTTTCAATAATTGAGAAAAAAACAATTATGAGGTCATATTTATTTAATTAATTGGATAATCTCTCAAAAATCTTTCTTCTGTTCAGAATTGGAAACTTCTCTTTAATTATTCTTTAAAGAGAGAAAACAAATAAATCAAATAAAACAATTAAATCAAAGAAAGAAAACAGCTAAAAGCAAAGAGAAAACAATTTATTATTTTCTTTTAAATAAAGCTTTCTATTTTGAACTAGCTTTTCTATCTATTTTATTTCAAAAAGGAAAGCTTCTATTCTGATCATCCCTGAGTCTATAAAAGAACTCTCATTCTTCATTCAAAACCCCCACTCATTTTTATGCATTGTTAGAATACTGAATTATTGTCACATTTCTTGATATCTCATATAGAATAATTTCATTATTGCAATAGAATAGCTTCAATTTCTAGAATAATTGAATTGAAATTATGTCTTAGAATAATCTCACATCTTTCAATTCTTAGGATAATCTTGCATTGTATTGCATTCATGGAGAAAAATCCTTCATTCCTAGATTGGTCTATGGTTGTGAGACTCTCATTCTGAGAGCTATTTTGAAAACCCCATCTGGATAGAAGGCAATAGGTCAAATCATGCAGGTAGATAGGATGAACAATCTCATATTTAGTCTTGTGTGTACCTGGTGAAGAAGGACTATATTGAAGTGTATGGTGAGTTAACAAGGCCAAATTTACCACATACAGTTAACTCCAAGTGTGAAATCTCTGTAAGATAACTAGACCAAATATAGGGTCAAGACTTCCCTCTGCACTTCTGGCTCTACAAAACCAAGGTGGGTACACCTATCTAGACTAAAATCAATTATTTACAACACCTTCTACTTCTAGATTTGGACAATAGATAAATGGTAAGTAAGTACTAAATGCCAACCTAGCATTCATTGACTCTCCACTACCATGGGTGGGATAAGAAAAAAAACTCTAAATGTAAAGAGATTTGTTAATGAGTTTGATTTAAATTTAGGGACAAAACATAGCCAAACCATTTAGATATATATTTTAATAGAAATACTAATTCTAGATCAGTGCCTTTTCCATTGGGCTAAATCCTAAATACAATACTAAATGTAATGTCCCCTTTTTCATGAGCAATGGAGTTCAAAGGAATTAGCCTATTCCCGATCCTTGTAGGCTAATGGGACTTGATAAGAGGACCGTGAGGCAGTTATCCAGTTGCTTGGTTGGCTCATTTCTTGGTCATATGAAGGTTTTCCTATTATTACCATGGATGTTTCTAATTTTGGAAACCTTATTTTATGTTATAATGTTATATTGCACTTTAGGAGTTGGGTTATATTTTATAATTATAAAGTGCAATATTAAAATAATAAAATAATATTATAATGTTCCTTCTAGAAGGTGACTTGAGAAAGTTCTAGAAGGAGGCTGACCTATTGAGGAAAAAGAATAAATAGGCATTGAGGGCTCATTTTCTATCATCCAGGAATTGATGACTGTTTGATGTGATTATTTGGTGGAGAAGCCAGCTAGGGTTTCAGCCATTGGAGGATCTATGAGGATGAAAACCCTCATTGGTTATGCAATTTTGAGGCTGTGAAATACCAGTTAAATTATTTCTGATTGTGGGATTTACTTCAGAAGTCCAATCTTGTGCTTCATTGTGGAAATTATACCTTCATAATCTACTGTCATGGAGGTTGATCAGCCTATGCAAGAACAAGGGCGACTACTTCAGAAATTCATTTTGGGCTTATGAGATCATCATTTCATGTGATGTTGCTTGCCTCTTCATCAATGGCATATGGCAATTTGATATATCAGGTTCCTTTGTGATTTACATGCATTCTCATGATTACATAGGTGCATTTTATTGAGCTGTTGTAGGTGAACATTGAAGTCAGATTTTGTATTGAACATAAAAATGATAGTGTTGCAGCTGTAGATGATTATCATTCATTTTAGATCTTGGCATTGTATAAGATATCATTGCAAAGCCAAGAGTCTTGGCTAATCTATGTCACTATTGGATGCAAATTTTTAGTCAATAAATGGGGAGATAAGTTGCATGTCTATTATCTAGCAAGATGTTCATTTTGATTAAAGTATTGGGTTGCATGCCAAGTGTTTGTAAAAATGTACTTGGCTATAGGAATGCATTAATTCATTAGGAACTCATGTGAAGGAAAGTGCATTTCATTCTTAGCTCATTGTTAGATCATTTGGAATTCATTATTAAACATTTGCATCACCCACTTTCAATCAAAGGGCAAACCTTGCAAACTGAAATATTATAATAGGCATATACCCATTGTATGCCAATTGTTTGACATAATGTTGAGTGGCTGAAGATGAATAATTTACATATAGAAATCATTGAAGTGCATTGTAAATGATAAAAAGGAGGTTGCATATGCATCTAGATGATATTTTAGACATTAAAGTGTTGAATTGTAATAATTTGAAGTCTCCTTTCAACATTTATCAAGCATACAATCAGTCTGATAACTCAGACTAGCAAGTCAGAAGTTTGCATGTGAATTGTTTAATAAAATTCCTTGAGCTTTTAATCAGCATTTTGAGGTTAGACTTGAGCAGGGTCATTAAAGTGGTATCAGAGCCTAGTTCCTGCCATCCTGTTGGGTGAGTTTTCAGCTACAAATCAGAAGTTTCAGTTATAAGCATGGCTTCAACAAGTAAAAGAGTTTTGGAAGAAATAATTTACAGTGTAGGGAAGAAATTAGAACATCCATCTCAGCAAAAGGAGGTTCTTCTAAGCACTTTGGAGGAGTTAGAGACTTGTCTATGCATAGTTGAATAGTCACATTTTGATGTTATGAATCTAGCTTTGTCTCCAGCAGTGCATTGCTTGGTTAAGCCACAAATTATGAGACATCATGATGAGGTGGTAAGACTTGCAGCCATCTCTTGCATTAGTGAAATTATGAGGATAATAGCTCCTCTTGATCCTTATGACAGGCATATTATGAAAGAGGTACTTCAAATCATGGTGGCGAGTTTAAAAGGTTTGGATGACATCAAAAACCCTTAGTTTTCTAAGAGGGTAAAACTACTTGAAGTATTTGCAAAGTTCAGATTTGAAAAAATTATGTTATCCATGGATTGTGTTGATGATATTCACAAGATGTTTCATATATTTTGGAAATTTATTGATGAGGTTCATCCTAGTAGCGTTCTCAGTTCAATGCAATCCATCATGTCTTCAGTTTTGTATGAGGATGATGCTATTTCTAAGCTCGTGAAAAATGACCTATGGGCTGTTTGGAAAGGTGAGCAAGATGTGTCACCCATGGCACATGAGTTGTTAAGAAGTTTGGTTGGACAATGTAAGGGTAATGATACTTCACCTATGGTTTCATCTTCTTTTCAAGAGGATAGCATGCAATCATCTAATGTTTCAATTGAGAAAGATGATGATGAGGACAGGAAGCGGCATGAGTCCTGTCATTTTCAGACACCTATTCAAGACACTGCTGATTTGACAGATGGAATTGGTGCTGACCCACTTGCAAATTGACATAAGAGAATTCAGGAATTTGTGGAAAAAGAATATTAGGCACAATTAGAGGCTTCTTCATGTGAGGATGAAACTAGAGACACTCCGCATGGTTTACACAGTTTGAGGAACCAGCTAAAGGTGAATGAGGATGGGATCGTGGAAGCTTTATCTTATCATGACAGGATGCATAAGATGATTGAAAATCAGCTTTGGGAAGTTCAACTTGAGAGAAGACAAAAGGGAGTTGCGACAGAGTCTTCTCATGATAGCTTGCGGGTGATCAAAGAAGGCCTAGGAGGGATGAAATCAAGTTATTTACACCTTCTTTCAGATCATGACCACCTTCTTAACCTTGTTGGGATCTATTCAGATGCCTTGATGAGGAAAGAGAAGGAAGTTGATATGCTTTCACAGGAGCTTATGGTCACTAGGAATTCTTTAGCACTTCAGGATTCAGAGCAATCCTTTCGAGCAGCCATGACACTTGAGGATGATAGCAGTATGAGTTCACCTAGTGTTCACACTTAGGATACAGATGCAGTGTTAGGTGGTGGTGTAGACACATTAGTGTCAGTGGCAGATTCAGGTGCTAGTGGAGTTTTGAGTACTAGTATCTTCTTTGGTACTCTGGAGGCTAACATTGCTCAGTTGAATCAGAAGGAGATGATTCCTTTTAGAACTTGCACATTGGGTTTTGGTATTGATTCAACACCTTTCCAGGAAATAGATAGCATCCTTGATGAGGGAAAGACTGTAGATGACATTCATGGTGATGTTGTTGCACAACCCACTCATCCTATTATGAATTGTGAGCCTTCTTCCGAGGATGGAAATATTAGAGGGAATACACTTGATCATTCGGGTATTCCATTAGCTCAGTCAGGAGAGTTTCACCATGATTGCATCTTAAGTTGTGCTCATCAATTTGATTTTAGTCCACATGTTTTCGATTTGATGATGACTTTGATGACACAGAGAGGTGGGTGGAATAAGGAGTGTTCTAGTCAGCTCAGATATGATTTGATTTCGGCCATAGATGATGATTCTAAGTTTGGCAGGTCTTCTACTTTCCTCTCTCATGATGATTATCATTTGTTTCAGGGCTTGGAAACTTGCAGTGTTTTGGGGACATGGGGTATTATAGTGGCACAACGGGAAGCAATAGGTAGTGGATTTCCAATTGTGTGGCTGCATCAGATTTATCATCATAGTTTTGGGGTTGAGTTGATTCAACAGGTTGTGCTTGTACTACAAGAGCTGTTTGGTGATGATTGGAACATTACACAGATCTTCACTTGGGATCCAGGTGGAGGAGAATGGTACTTGTTGTTGATATTTCTTGGGGACAAGAAATTTCAGGGAGGGCAGACTGTAATGTCCCCTTTTTCATGAGCAATGGAGTTCAAAGGAATTAGCCTATTCCTGATCCTTGTAGGCTAATGGGACTTGATAAGAGGACTGTGAGGCAGTTACCCAATTGCTTGGTTGGCTCATTTCTTGGTCATATGAAGGTTTTCCTATTATCACCATGGATGTTTCTAATTTTGGAAACCTTATTTTATGTTATAATGTTATATTGCACTTTAGGAGTTGGGTTATATTTTATAATTATGAAGTGCAATATTAAAATAATATTATAATATTCCTTCTAGAAGGTGACTTGAGAAAGTTCTAGAAGGAGGCTGACCTATTGAGGAAAAAGAATAAATAGGCATTGAGGGCTCATTTTCTATCATCCAGGAATTGATGACTGTTTGATGTGATTATTTGGTGGAGAAGCCAGCTAGGGTTTCATCCATTGGAGGATCTATGAGGACAAAAACCCTCATTGGTTATGCAATTTTAAGGCTATGAAATACTAGTTGAATTATTGCTGATTGTGGGCTTTACTTCAGAAGTCCAATCTTGTGCTTCATTCTGGAAATTATACCTTCATAATTTGCTGTCAAGGAGGTTGATCAGCCTATGCAAGAACAGGGGCGGCTACTTCAGAAATTCATTTTGGGCTTATGAGATCATCATTTCATGTGATATTGCTTGCCTCTTCATCAATGGCATATGGCAATTTGAAATATCAGGTTCCTTTATGATTTACATGCATTCTCATGATTACATAGGTGCATTTTATTGAGCTACTGTAGGTGAACATTGAAGTCAGATTTTGTATTGCACATAAAATTGATAGTGTTGCGGCTATAGATGATTATCACTCATTTCAGATCTTGGCATTGTATGAGATATCATTGCAAAGACAAGAGTCTTGGCTAATCTATGTCACTATTGGATGAAAATTGTTAGTCAATAAATGGGGAGATAAGTTGCATGTCTATTGTCTGGCATAATGTTCATTTTGATTAAAGTATTGGGTTGCATGCCAAGTGTTTTTAAAAATGTGCTTGGCTATAGGAATGCATTAATTCATTAGG
>MU228271.1:0-12738 GCA_018584345.1 Thuja plicata
GAACGGTTGACAGATTCGGTGATTTGTAAGCTCAGAATGGCTTGTTACGTGATTGTAGTTGATTCTCATCAAACGGTTGAATGATTCATTGATTTGTAAGCTCAGAATGGGTTGTTATGTGATTGTTATTGATTCTAATCAAATGGTTAACCGATTCAGTGATTTGTAATCTCATAATGGCTTGTAGCTTACTCTCATCGAATGTTTGACCGATTCGGTCATTTGTAAGCTCAAAAAGGCTTGTTATGTAATTGTTATTGATTCTCACCGAACGGTTGACCGATCCGATGATTTATATGCCCAGAATGACTTGTTATGTCATTGTAATTGATTATAATTGAACGGTTGACTGCTTTAGTGATTTATAAATTCAGAATGGCTTGTTACATGATTGTAGCTGATTCTCATCCAAGGTTTGAAAAATTTGGAGATTTGTAAGCTCAGAATGGCCTGTTATGTGATTGTTATTTATTCTAATCGTTCGTGACCGATTCGGTGATTTTTAAGCTCAAAATGGCTTGTTACATGATTGTAGTTGATTCTCATTGAACGGTTGACCGATTTGATGATTTCTAGGTTCAGAATGGCTTGTTACATTATTGTAGCTGATTCTCATTGAACGGTTGAAGGATTCGGTGATCTGTAAGCTCAGAACGCCTTGCTATGTGATTGTTATTGATTCTAATCAAATGGTTGACCGATTCAGTTATTTGTAAGCCCAGAATGGTTTCTTAGGTTATTGTAATTGATTTTCATTGAACGGTTGACCCATCCAGTGATTTGTAAGATCAAAATGGATTGCTACATGATTTTCATTGATTGTCATCAAAGGGTTGACCGGTTCAGTGATTTGTAAGCTTAGAATGGCTTGTTATGTGATTGTAGCTGATTCTCATCAAATGGTTGACCTATTCATTGATTTGTAAGCTCAAAATGGCTTGTTATGAAGCTCAAAATGACTTTTTACGTGATTGTAGTTGATTCTCATCAAACGGTTGACAGATTCGGTGAATTATAAACTTACAATGGCTTGTTACGTGATTGTAGCTGATTCTTATCGAACGATTGATTGATTCGATGATTTCTAAGCTCAGAATGGCTTGTTACGTGATTATAATTGATTCTCATCGAATGGTTGACTGATTCGATAATTTGTAATCTCAAAATCGCTTGTTATGTGATTGTAATTGATTCTCCTTGAATGATTGACCGATCCAATGATTTGTAAGCTCAGAATGACTTGTTACATGATTGTACCTGATTGTCATCAAACGGTTGACTAATTCGGTGATTTCTAAGCTCAGAATGGCTTTTTACATGATTGTAGCTGATTCTCATCGAATGGTTGACCTATTTGGTGATTTGTAACCACATAATGGCTTGTTATATGATTGTAATTGATTCTCTTCAAATGGTTGACCACTTCGGTGATTTGTAAGCTCAAAATGGCTTGTTACATGATTGTAGCTTATTCTCGTCGAACGTTTGACCGATACAGTCATTTGTAAGCTCAGAATGACTTGTTATGTGATTGTTATTGATTATAATTGAACGGTTGACTGCCTTAGTGATTTTTAAGTTTAGAATGGCTTGTTACATGATTATAGCTGATTCTCATCCAACAATTGAACGATTCGTCGATTTGTCAGCTCAGAATGGCTTATTATGTGATTGTTATTAATTTTAATTGAACAGTTTACTGATTCGGTGATTTTTAATCTCAGAATGGCTTGTAGCTTATTCCCATCGAACGTTTGACCGATTCGGTCATTTGTAAGCTCAAAAAGGCTTGTTATATAATTGTTATTGATTCTCACCGAATGGTTGACCGATTCAGTGATTTGTAAGCGTAGAATGGCTTGTTATATGATTGTAATTGATTATAATTGAATGGTTGACCGCTTCGATGGTTTGTAAATTTAGAATGGCTTGTTACGTGATTATAGCTGATTCTCATCCAAGGGTTGAAAAATTTGGTGATTTGTAAGCTCAGAATGGCTTGTTATGTGATTGTTATTTATTCTAATCGAACGGTTGACCAATGCGGTGATTTTTAAGCTCAGAATGGCTTGTTACATGATTGTAGCTGATTCTCATTGAACGGTTGACTGATTCGGTGATTTGTAAGTTTAGAATGGCTTGTTACATTATTGTAGCTGATTCTCATCAAACGGCTGAACGATTCGGTGATCTTTAAGCTCAAAATGGATTGTTATGTAATTGTTATTGAGTCTAATCGAATGGTTGACTGATTCAGTTATTTGTAAGCCCATAATGGCTTGTTACATGATTGTAATTGATTCTCACTTAACAATTGACCCATCCAGTGATTTGTAAGCTCAGAATAGCTTGTTACGTGATTGTAACTAATTATCATCAAAGGGTTGACCGATTCGGTGATTTGTAAGCTCATAATGGCTTGTTACTTGATTGTAGCCGATTCTCATCAAATGGTTGACCTATTCATTGATTTGTAAGCTTAGAGTGGCTTGTTATGAAGCTCAGAATGGCTTTTTACGTGATTATAGTTGATTCTCATCGAACGGTTGACAGTTTTAGTGATTTGTAAGCTTAGAATGGCTTGTTACACGATTGTAGCTAATTCTTATCAAACGGTTGATTGATTCGGTGATTTATAAGCTTAGAATGGCTTGTTACATGATTTTAATTGATTCTCAATAAATGGTTGACCGATTCGGTCATTTTTAAGCTCAGAATGGCTTGTTATGTTATTGTAATTGATTATAATTCAATGGTTGACCGCTTCGGTGATTTGTAAGTTTAGAATGGCTTGTTATGTGATTGTAGTTGATTCTCATCCAAGGTTTGAACGATTCGGTGATTTGTAAGCTTAGAATGGTTTGTTATGTGATTGTTATTGATTCTAATCGAAAGGTTGACCGATTTAGTGATTTGTAACCTCAGAATGGCTTGTTACATGAGTGGACCTTATTCTCATCGAACGGTTGAATGATTCGATGATTTGTTTGCTCAGAATAGCTTGTTATGTATTTGTTATTGATTCTAATCGAATGGTTGACCGATTCAGTGATTTGTAAGCTCAGAATGACTTGTTACATGATTGTAATTGATTGTAATCGAATAGTTGACCGATTCGATGATTTGTAAGCTCAGAATGGCTTGTTACGTTATTGTAGTTTATTCTCATCGAACGGTTGACCGATTTGGTGATTTGTAAGATCAGAATGGCTTGTTACATGATTGTAGTAGATTCTTATCGAACGGTTGACCGATTCGGTGATTTCTAAGCTCAGAATAGCTTGTTACATGATTGTAATTGATTCTCATCGAACGGTTGACTGATTCTGTTATTCTAATTCTCATCAAAAGGTTGAACGATTTGGTGATTTGTAAGCTCAGAATGGCTTGTTATGTGATTGTTATTGATTCTAATCTAACGGTTGACAAATTTGGTGATTTGTAAGCTCATGATGGCTTGTTACGTCATTGTAATTGATTATCATTGAACAGTTAACCGATTCATTGATTTGTAAGCTCAATATGGCTTGTTACGTGATTGTAGTTCATTCTCATCAAATGGTTGACTAATTTGGTGATTTGTAAGATCATAATGGCTTGTTACGTAATTGTAGCTAATTCTCATCGAACGTATGACCGATTCATTAATTTGTAAGGTCAAAATCACTTGTTACGTGATTGTAATTAATGCTCATTAAATGGTTGATCGATCCAGTGATTTGTAAGCTCAGAATGGCTTGTTACATGATTGTAACTAATTTTCATCAAACGGTTGACCAATTCGGTGATTTGTAAGCTCAGAATGGCTTTTTATGTGATTGTAATTGATTTTCATCGAACGGTTGACCGCTTCGGTGATTTTTAAGCTCAGAATAGCTTGTTACGTGATTGTAACTGATTGGTATCAAATGGTTGACCGATTCGGTGATTTGTAAGCTCAGAATGGCTTGTTACGTGATTATAGTTGATTCTCATCGAATGGTTGACCTACTCGGTGATTTGTAAGCTCAGAATGGCTTGTTATGTGATTGTAATTAATTCTCATCAAATGGTTGACCGGTTCGGTGTTTTGTAAGCTCAGAATGGCTTGTTACGTGATTGTAGTTCATTCTCATCGGACGGTTGACTGATACGGTGATTTATAAGCTCAGAATGGCTTCTTACATAATTATAGCTGATTCTCATTGAACTGTTGACTGATTCAGTGATTTGTAATATCAAAATCGCTTGTTACGTGATTGTAATTGATTCTCATTGAACGGTTGACCGATCTAGTGATTTGTAAGCTCAGAATGGCTTGTTACATGATTGTAATTAATTCTCATTGAACGGTGGACTGATCCAGTGATTTGTAAGCTTGAAATGACTTGTTACGTGATTGTAACTAATTTTCATCAAACGGTTGACAAATTTGGTGATTTATAAGCTCAGAATAGCTTGTTATATGAGTGTAGTTGATTCTCATCGAATGGTTGACCTATTCGATGATTTGTAAGCTCAGAATGGCTTGTTATGTGATTGTAATTGATTCTCATCAAACAGTTGACCACTTTGATGATTTTTAAGCTCAGAATGGCTTGTTACGTGATTGTAACTGATTGGTATCAAATGGTTGACCGATTCGGTGATTCGTAAGCTCATAATGGTTTGTTACATGATTGTAGCTGATTCTCATCAAATGGTTGACCTATTTGGTGATTTGTAAGCTCATAATGGTTTGTTATGTGATTGTGATTAATTCTCATCAAATGGTTGACCGGTTTGGTGTTTAGTAAGCTCAGAATGGCTTGTTACATTATTGTAGTTCATTCTCATCAAACGGTTGACCGATACGGTGATTTATAAGCTCAGAATGGCTTGTTACATAATTATAGCTGATTCTCATCAAACGGTTGACCGGTTCGGTGATTTGTAAGTTTAAAATCACTTGTTATGAGATTGTAATTGATTCTCATTGAACAGTTGACCGATCTAGTGGTTTGTAAGTTTGGAATGGCTTGTTACATGATTGTTACTGATTGTCATCAAACGGTTGATCGATTCAGTGATTTGTAAGCTCAGAATGGCTTGTTACGTGATTCTAGATGATTGTCATCGAATGGTTGACCTATTCAATAATTTGTAAGCTCAAAAATGCTTGTTATGTGATTGTAATTGATTCTCATCAAACGGTTGACCTCTTCATTGATTTTTAAGCTCAGAATGGCTTGTTACGTGATTGTAACTGATTGTCATCAAACGATTGATCGATTTGGTGATTTGTCAGCTCATAATGGCTTGTTACATGATTGTAGCTTATTCTCATCAAATGGTTGACCTATTCGGTGATTTGTAAGCTCAAAATCGCTTGTTATGTGATTGTAATTGGTTCTCATTAAATGGTTGACCGATCCAGTGATTTTTAAGCTAAGAATGGCTATTACATGATTGTAACTGATTGTCATCAAACGGTTGACCGATTCGGTGATTTGTCAACTCAGAATAGCTTGTTACGTGATTGTAGATAATTTTCATCGAATGGTTGACTGATTTGGTGATTTGTAAGCTCAAAATGGCTTGTTAGGTGGACCGCTTCGGTGATTTGTAGCTAATTCTCATCCAAGGGTTGAACAATTCAGAGATTTCTAAGCTCAGAATGGCTTGTTATGTGATTGTTATTGATTTTCATTGAACGGTTGACTGATTCAGTGATTTGTAACCTCTTAATAGCTTGTTACATGATTGTAGATGATTGTCATTAAATGGTTGACCAATTCAGTGATTTGTAAGCCTAGAATGGCATGTTACATGATTGTAATTGATTATCATTAAACAGTTGACTGCTTTGGTGATTTTTAAGCTCAGAATGGCTTGTTACATGATTGTAATTGATTATCATCAAACGGTTGACCGATTTAGTGATCTATAAGCTCAGAATGGCTTGTTACATGATTGTAGCTGATTCTCATCCATCAGTTGAATGATTCAGTGATTTGTAAGCTCAGAATGGCTTGTTATGTGATTATTATTGATTCTATTCGAATGGTTGACCAATTCAGTGATTTGTAAGATCAGAATGGCTTGTTACATGATTGTAGCTGATTCTTATTTAACGGTTGACTGATTCAGTGATTTGCAAGTTTAGAATGGCTTGTTACGTGATTGTAGCTTATTCTTATCGAATGGTTGAATGATTCATGATTTGTAAGCTCGGAATGACTTGTTATATGATTGTAATTGATTCTCATCGAACAGTTGACCGCTTCAGTGATTTGTAAGCTTAGAATGGCTTGTTACATGATTGTAGCTTATTCTCATTAAACATTTCACCAATTCAGTCATTTATAAGCTCAGATTGACTTGTTATGTGATTGTTATTTATTCTAATCAAATGGTTGACCGATTCAGTGATTTGTAAGCTCAGAATGACTATTTACGTGATTGTAGCTGATTCTCATCGAACGGCTGATAGGTTCAGTGATTTCAAACCTCAGAATGGCTTGTTACGTGATTGTAGCTGATTTTTATCAAACGGTTAACCGATTCGGTGATTTTTAAGCTTAGAATGCCTTGTTACGTGATTGTAATTGATTCTCATCGAATGGTTGATCGATTCGGTGATTGGTAAGCTCAGAATGGCTTGTTATATGATTGTAATTGATTATAATTAAATGTTTGACTACTTCTATGATTTGTAAGTTTAGAATGGCTTTTTACGTGATTGTAGCTGATTCTCATCCAACGGTTGAACGATTCGGCGATTTATAAGCTCAGAATGGCTTGTTATGTGATTGTTATTGATTTTTATCAAACAGTTGACCAATTCGGTGATTTGTAAGCTCAAAAGGGCTTGTTGCATGATTGTAGCTGATTCTCATTGAACATTTGACCGATTCGGTGATTTGTAAGTTCAGATTGGCTTGTTACATGATTGTAGCTTATTCTCATCAAACGGTTGAACGATTCAGTGATTTATTAGCTCAGAATGGCTTGTTATGTGATTGTTATTGATTTTAATCAAACGGTTGACAGATTCAGTGATTTGTAAGCTCAGAATGGCTTATTACGTGATTGTAATTGATTATGATCGAACGGTTGACTGATTCAGTGATTTGTAAGCTTAGAATGGCTTGTTACGTGATTGTTGTTTATTCTCATCAAATAGTTGACTGATTTGGTGATTTGTAAGCTCAGAATGGCTTGTTACGTAATTGTAGATGATTCTCATTGAACGGTTGACCGATTCACTGATTTTGTAAGCTCAAAATTGCTTATTACACGATTGTAATTGATTCTCATTGAATGGTTGACCGATCTAGTGATTTGTAAGCTCAAAATGGCTTGTTATGTGATTGTAACTGATTGTCATCAAATGGTTGACCGATTCAGTGATTTGTAAGCTCAGAATGGCTTGTTACATAATTGTAGTTGATTCTCATTGAATGGTTGACCTATTCGGTGATTTGTAAGTACAAAATGGCTTGTTATGTGATTGTAATTGATTCTGATCGAACAATTGACCTTTTTGGTGACTTGTAAGCTCAGAATGGCTTGTTACATGATTTTAGCTTATTCTCATCATATGTTTCACCAATTTAGTCATTTGTAAGCTTAGAATGGCTTGTTATTGATTCTAATCAAACAGTTGACCGATTTGATGATTTGTAAGCTCAGAATGGATTTTTAAGTGATTCTAGTTGATTCTCATCGAACGGTTGACAGATTCAGTGATTTGTAAGATCAAAATGGCTTGTTACGTGATTGTAGCAGATTCTTTTTGAATGGTTAACAGATTCAGTGATTTCTAAGCTAAGAATGGCTTGTTACATGATTATAATTGATTCTCATCGAACGGTTGACCGATTCTATTATTTTTAAGTTCAGAATGGCTTGTTACGTGACTGTAGCTCATTCTCATCAAACGGTTGACCAATTCAGTGATTTGTAAGCTCAAAATGGTTTGTTAGGTAATTCTAGCTGATTCTCATCAAACTGTTGACCGATTTGTTGATTTGTAAGGTCAAAATTGCTTGTTACATTATTGTAATTAATTCTCATTGAACGGTTGACCGATCTAGTGATTTGTAAGCTCAGAATGGCTTGTTACGTGATTGTAACTAATTGTCATCAAACGGTTGACTGATTCAGTGATTTGTAAGCTCAGAATGGCTTGTTATGTGATTGCAACTGATTCTCATCGAATGGTTGACCTATTCAATGATTTGTAAGCTCAAATGGCTTATTATCTTATTGTAATTGATTCTCATCGAACGGTTGACCGCTTCGGTGATTTTTAAGGTCAAAATGGTTTGTTACATGATTGTAACTGATTGGTATGAAACTGTTGACCAATCGGTGATTTGTAAGCTCATAATGACTTGTTACATGATTGTAGCTGATTCATATCAAAAAGTTGAACAATTCAATGATTTGTAAGCTCAGAATGGCTTGTTATATTATTGTTATTGATTCTAATCAACCGGTTGACCGATTCGGTGATTTGTAAGCTCAGAATGACTATTTACATGATTATAGTTGATTCTCATCGAATGGTTGATAGATTCGATGATTTGAAACCTTAGAATGGCTTGTTACGTGATTGTAGCTGATTTTTATCAAACGGTTGACTGATTTGATGATTTCTAAGCTCAGAATGCCTTGTTACGTGATTGTAATTGATTCTCATCGAATGGTTGACCAATTTGGTGATTGGTAAGCTCAAAATTGCTTTATATATGATTGTAATTGATTATAATTGAATGTTTGACCGCTTCTATGATTTGTAAGTTCAGAATAGCTTGTTATGATTCGGCGATTTGTAAGCTTAGAATGGTTATGTGATTGTTATTGATTCTCATCAAACGGTTGACTGATTCAGTGATTTGTAAGCTTAGAATGGCTTGTTATATGATTGTAGCTGATTCTCATTGAACGGTTGACCGATTCAGTGATTTGTAAGTTTAGATTGGCTTGTTACGTGATTGTAGCTTATTCTCATCGAATGGTTGAACGATTCAGTGATTTGTTAGCTTAGAATGGCTTTTTATGTGATTGTTATTGATTCTAATCAAGCGGTTGACCGATTCGGTGATTTGTAAGCTTAGAATGGCTTGTTACATGATTGTAATTGATTGTAATCGAACGGTTGACCGATTTGGCGATTTGTAAGCTCAAAATGGCTTGTTACGTGATTGTAGTTTATTCTCATTGAATAGTTGACTGATTTGATGATTTGTAAGCTCATAATGGCTTGTTACACAATTGTAGATGATTCTCATAGAATGGTTGACCAATTCGGTGATTTGTAAGCTCAAAATTGCTTGTTACGTGATTGTAATTGATTCTCATTGAATGGTTGACCGATCTAGTGATTTGTAAGCTAGAAATGGCTTGTTACATGATTATAGCTAATTCTCATTGAATGGTTGACAGATTCGATGATTTGTAAGCTCAAAATGGAT
The DNA here is from genome assembly GCA_018584345.1 of Thuja plicata. Lineage (NCBI taxonomy): Eukaryota > Viridiplantae > Streptophyta > Pinopsida > Cupressales > Cupressaceae > Thuja > Thuja plicata. The sequence continues at coordinate 9,441 of MU228271.1, forward strand.
TGTTACATGATTGTAGCTGATTCTCATTGAACGGTTGACCGATTTAGTGATTTGTAAGTTCAGATTGCCTTGTTACATGATTTTAGCTGATTCTCATCAAATTGTTAAATGATTCAATGATTTGTAAGCTTAGAATGACTTGTTATGTGATTGTTATTCATTCTAATTTAACTTACAAATTACCGAATTGGTGAACTGTTCAATGAGAATCAGCTACAATCATGATACAAGCCATTTTGAGCTTACAAATCATCAAATCAGTCAACTGTTGGATTAGAATCAATAAAAATCGCATAACAAGCCATTCTGAGCTTACAAATCACTGAATCGTTCAACCGTTGGATGAGAATCAGTTACAATCATGTAACAAGCCATTCTAAATTTACAAATCACCGAAGTGGTCAACCGTTCAGTTATAATTAATTACAATCACATAACAAGCCATTCTAAGCTTACAAATCACTGAAATCATTGAACTGGTCAACTATTCTATAAAAATTAGCTACAATCACGTAACAAGCTATTTTGAGCTTACAAATCACTGAATCTATCAACCGTTCGATGAGAATCAGCTATAATCACGTAAGAAGCCATTCTAAGCTAAAAAATCACTGAATCAATCAACCATTCAATTAGAATCAATAACAATCACATAACAAGCCATTCTAAGCTTACAAATGACTGAATCGGTCAAACATTCGATGAGAATAAGCTACAATCATGTAACAAGCTATTCTGAGCTTACAAATCACTAAAGCGATCAACTGTTCGATGAGAATCAATTACAATCACATAACAGGCCATTTTGAGCTTACAAATCATCGAATTGGTCAACCGCTCGATGAGAATAAGCTATAATCACGTAACAAGCCATTCTAAACTTACAAATCATCGAATAAGTCAACCGTTCAATGAGAATCAGCTACAATTATGTAACAAGACATTCTAAGCTTACAAATCACCGAATCAGTCAACCATTCGAATAGAATCAATAACAACCACATAACAAGCCATTCTGAGGTTACAAATCACTGAATCATTCAACTGTTGGATGAGAATAAGCTACAATCACGTAACAAGCCATTCTAAACTTACAATTCACCAAAGTGGTCAACCATTTAATTATAATCAATTACAATTACATAACAAGTCATTCTAAGCTTACAAATCATCAAATCGGTCAACTGTTCGATTAGAATCAATAACAATCACATAACAAGCCATTCTGAGTTTACAAATTGCCAAATTGTTGAACTGTTGCATCAGAATCAGCTACAATCACGTAACAAGCCATTCTAAGCTTACAAATCACTGAATTGGTCAACCATTTGATGATAATCAATTACAATCACGTAACAAGCTATTTGAGCTTACAAATCACCGAAGTGGTGAACCGTTCAATGACAATCAATTACAATCACGTAACATGCCATTCTGAGCTTAAAAATCACCGAATCGGTCAACCGTTCAATTAGAATCAATAATAATCACTTAACAAGCCATTCTGAACTTACAAATCATCAAATCGGTCAACCGTTCAATAAAAATTAGCTACAATCATGTAACAAGCCATTCTGAGCTTACAAATCACTGAATCAATCAACCGTTCAATGAGAATCAATAACAATCACATAACAAACCATTCTAAGCTTACAAATCACTGAATCATTCAACCATTGGATGAGAATCAGCTACAATCATGTAATAAGTTATTCTGAACTTATAAATCACCGAAGCGGTCAACCGTTGGATGAGAATCAACTACAATCATGTAACAAGCCATTCTGAACTTACAAATCACCGAAGCGGTCAACCATTCAATTATAATCAATTACAATCACATAACAAGCCATTATGAGCTTACAATTCACCGAATCGGTTAACCATTCAATTATAATCAATTACAATCATGTAACAAGCCATTCTGAGCTTAGAAATCATTGAACCGGTCAATTGTTCGATAAAAATTGGCTACAATCATGTAACAAGCCATTTTGAGCTTACAAATCAGTGAATCTATCAACCATTAGATGAGAATCAGTTATAATAATGTAAGAAGCCATTCTAAGCTAACAAATCACCGAATCAGTCAACCATTCAATTAGAATCAATAACAATCAAATAATAAGCCATTCTGAGCTTATAAATGACCGAATCGACCAAACGTTCGATGAGAATAAGCTACAATCATGTAACAAGCCATTCTGAGCTTACAAAGCACCGTAGCAGTCAACCGTTTAATGAGAATCAATTACAATCACATAATAAGCCATTCTCAGCTTACAAATCATTGAATAGGTCAGCCATTCGATGAGAATCAGCTACAATCACGTAACAAGCCATTATGAGCTTACAAATCACTGAATCGGTCAACCGTTTGATGACAATCAGTTACAATCAGGTAACAAGCTATTCTGAGCTTACAAATTATTGGATCGGTCAACCTTTCAATGAGAATCAATTACCATCACGTAAAAAGCCATTCTGAGCTTACAAATCACTGAATCGGTCAACTGTTTGATGAGAATAAACTATAATCACATAATGAGCTATTCTGAGTTTACAAATCACCGAATCGGTCAACCTTTTAATGAAAATCAATGACAATCATGTAACAAGCCATTCTGAGCTTACAAATCACCGAATCATTCAACTATTCAATTAGAATCAATAACAATCACATAACAAGCCATTTTGAGCTTACAAATCACTGAATCATTCAACCGTTCGATGAGAATCAGCTACAATCACGTAACAAGCCATTCTAAACTTAAAAATCACAGAATCGGTTAACCGTTCCATGAGAATAAGCTACAATCATGTAACTAGCTATTCTGAGCTTACAGATCACTGAATCGGTCAACCGTTCGATTAGAATCAATAAAAATCACATAACAAGCCATTCTGAGCTTACAAATCGCTAAATCATTCAACCGTTGGATGAGAATCAGCAACAATCATGTAACAAGTCATTCTAAACCTACAAATAACCAAAGCAGTCAACCATTCAATTATAATCAATTACAATCGCATAACAAGCCATTCTGAGCAAAGAGGGGCAAATGTAGACACCCTAAAATGGACACACTGCGACAAGTCACATCGCATCAAAGAGGGGCAAATGTAGACACCCTAAAATGGACAGGCTTGCGACTTGACATTAAAAACACTAATTTTCATCTATTAATTAATGGTTTCTTAATCATTAATTAATCATCTATTTTCTTCTAAATTCATTTCCCAAATCATCTAATCCAATTCTCAAAATTAATTTAATAATTAATTTTATTTAATTAAT
>MU228271.1:44569-65785 GCA_018584345.1 Thuja plicata
GTGACACAACAAATTTTACATGAGCATGACTTATTACACATTCACTTAATTAAATAAATTACAATCATACACCACACTTTTACGAATAAAAAGACAATACAACGAGGTCCATGTCTCTTTATATAGATAGGGCCTTAGCATCACGATTTTTCACATAGGTCCATTTCTGAATCCCCGATTAGTACCATGGTCAACTTTTCTGCACACTCATTGCACACATCAGTACGTCCAATAAATCAATACATAAAATAATAGGATACATAATGTAAGTTGAACACACATTTACTCACACTTGCATCAAAGATTATTTAACAATATCTGCATTTATTCCACATGCATAAACATAACTTTCAATAAATTTGCATTTTGATTATATCTAACACCCACGTACTTAATCCAATATACAAAACCATCAAAATTAAGTCTTAAACAGAAGTCTACATCACTCACACAAGGTATCTAATAGAGTCCTTGATTACATAATTCAGGTGTTGTTTTACAAGTAAAGGTTTCAACAATCCATAAAGTAATACATGTGTTCCAAAAGTCCAACTATAACAAAATCTGAATTGACAAGAGAACATATGAAAGAGAAATAGTGTTAAGATTATGTCAGACAGGGGTAGGCCTCACACCATTGTGAGCTTACAAATCTCTGAATCGTTGAACCTTGACAAGAATCAGGTACAATCACGTAACAAGCCATTCTGAGCTTACAAATCACTGAATCAATCAACCGTTCGATGAGAATAAACTACAATCACGTAACAAGCCATTCTGACCTCACAAATTACTAAATCGGTCAACCGTTCGATTAGAATCAATAACAATCACATAAAAAGCCATTCTGAGCTTATAAATCAATGAATTGTTCAACCTTTGGATGAGAATCAGCTACAATCACGTAACAAGCCATCTTGAACTTATAAATCACTGAAGTGGTCAACCGTTCAATTATAATCAATTACAATCACATAACAAGCCATTCTGAGCTTATAAATCACCAAATCGGTCAACCATTCAATGAGAATCAATTACAATCATGTAACAAGCCATTCTGAGCTTAGAACACACCGAATTGGTCAACTGTTTGATAAGACTCAGCTGCAATCATGTAACAAGCCATTCTAAACTTACAAATCACCAAATCTGTTAACCGTTCGATGACAATTAGCTACAATCACATAAAAACCCATTATGGGCTTACAAATTACCGAATTGGTCAACCGTTCGATTAGAATCAATAAAAATCACATAACAAGCCATTTTTAGCTTATAAATGACCGAATTGTTCAAATGTTCGATGAGAATAATTTACAATCATGTAACAAGCCATTCTGAGCTTACAAATCACTGAAGCGGTCCACCTAACAAGCCATTCTAGGCTTACAAATCACCGAATCAATCAACCATTCGATGAGAATCAGCTACAATCATGTAATAAGCTATTCTTAGGTTACAAATCATTGAATCAATCAACCGTTTGATGAAAATCAGTTACAATCAAGTAACAAGCCATTCTGAGCTTACAAATCACTGCATCGGTCAACCATTCAATGAAAATCAATTACAATCACATAACAAGTGATTTTGAGCTTACAAATCACCAAGTAGGTCAACCATTCAATGAGAATAAGCTACAATCACGTAACAAGCCATTATGAGCTTACAAATCACCAACTCGGTCAACCATTTGATAACAATCAGTTACAATCACGTAACAAGCCATTCTGAGCTTAAAAATCAATGAAGCGGTCAACTGTTTGATGAGAATGAATTACAATCACATAACAAGCCATTCTGAGCTTACAAATCAATGAATAGGTCAACCATTCGATGAGAATCAGCTACAATCACGTAACAAGCCATTCTGAGCTTACAAATCACCCAATCGGTCAACCGTTTGATGACAACCAATTACAATCACGTAACAAGCCATTCTGAGCTTACAAATCATCGAATCGATCAACCGTTCGATTAAAATGAATAACAATCACATAACAAGCCATTCTGAGCTTACAAATCATTGAATCGTTCAACCGTTCGATGAGAATCGGCTACAATCACGTAACAAGCCAATCTAAACTTACAAATCACTGAATCGGTCAACTGTTCAATGAGAATCAACTACAATCATGTAACAAGCCATTCTGAGCTTACAAATCACCGAATAGGTCAACCATTCAATGAGAATCAGCTACAATCATGTAAAAAGCCATTCTGAGTTTACACATCACTAAATCAGTCAACTGTTCGATTAGAATCAATAACAATCACATAACAAGGCATTCTGATCTTACAAATAACTGAATCGGTCAAACATTCGATGAGAATAAGCTACAATCATGTAATAGACCATTCTAAGTTTACAAATCATGAAAGTGGTCAACCGTTCGATAAGAATCAATTACAATCACATAACAAGCCATTATGAGCTTACAAATCACCGAATAGGTCAACCATTTGATGAGAATCAGCTACAATCATGTAACAAGCCATTCTAAGCTTACAAATCACTGAATCGGTCAACCATTCAATGACAATCAATTACAATCATGTAACAAGCCATTCTGAGCTTACAAATCACCAAATCGATCAACCATTTGATTAGAATGAATAATAATCACATAACAAGCCACTCTGAGCTTACAAATCATCGAATCATTCAACCGTTCAATGAGAATCAGCTACAATCACGTAACAAGCCATTCTGAACTTACAAATCACTAAATCAGTCAACCATTTAATGATTGATTGCTTATGTGATTTGTAAGCTCAGAATGGTTTGTTACATGGTTGTAAATGATTCGCATTGAATGATTCACCGTTTCAGTGATTTGTAAGCTCAGAATGACTTCTTAAATAATTGTAGCTAATTCTCATCGAACGGTTAACTAACTCATTAATTTGTAAGCTAAGAATGACTTTTTATGTGATTGTAATTGATTCTCATCAAATGGTTGACCTATTCGATGATTTGTAAGCTCAGAAAGGCTTGTTATGTTATTGTAGCTGATTCTCATCGAATGGTTGACTGATTTAGTGATTTGTAAGCTTAAAATGGCTTCTTACATGATTGTAAATGATTCTCATTGAACGGTTGACCATTTCGGTGATTTGTAAGCTCAAAATAGCTTGTTACGTGATTGTAGCTTATTCTCATCTAACAGTTGACCTATTTAGTGATTTGTAATCTCAGAATGGCTTGTTACATGATTGTAGCAGATTCCCATCAAATGGTTGACTAATTCGGTAATTTATAAGCTAAGAATAGCTTCTTACGTGATTATAATTGATTCTCACCGAACGGTTGACCGATTCAGTGATTTTTAAGCTCAGAATGGGTTGTTACGTGATTGTAGCTAATTCTCATAGAATGGTTGACTAATTCATTGATTTGTAAGCTCAGAATGGCATGTTATGTGATTGTAATTGATTCTCATCGAACAGTTGACCGATTTGGTGATTTGTATGCTCAGAATGACTTGTTACATGATTGTAATTGATTCTCATTGAATGGTTGACCGCTTCAGTGATTTGTAAGCTCAGAATGGCTTGTTACATGACTGTAGCTTATCCTCATGCAACGGTTGACTGATTCAGTCATTTTTAAGCTCACAATGGCTTGTTACATGATTCTAGTTGATTCTCATCAAACGGTTGACCAATTCGGTGATTTGTAAGCTCAGAATGGATAGTTACGTGATTGTAATTGATTCTCATTGAACGGTTGACCGATACAATAATTTTTAAGCTCAGAATGGCTTGTTAGGTGATTGTAGCTTGTTACGTGATGGTAGCTTATTCTTATCAAATGCTTGACCGATTAAGTGATTTGTAAGCCCAGAATGGCTTGTTACGTGATTGTAGCTAATTCTTATCAAACGGTTGACCTATTCAGTGATTTGTAAGCTGAGAATGACTTGTTACGTGATTGTAGTTGATTCTCATAGAACAGTTGACCGATTCGGTGATTTGTAAGCTCAAAATAGCTTGTTACGTTATTGTAATTGATTCTCATCGAACGGTTGATAGATTTGGTGATTTCTGAGCTCAGAATGGCTAATTATTTGATTGTAATTGATTCTCATTGATCGATTGACCCATTCGGTGATTTTAAGCTAAAAATTGCTTCTTACATGATTGGAAATGATTCTAATCGAATGGTTGATCGATTCGGTGATTTTTAAGCTTAGAATAGCTTGTTATATGATTATAACTGATTCTCATCAAACGGTTGACCGATTTGGTAATTTGTAAGCTCAAAATGGCTTATTATATGATTGCAATTGATTCTCATCAAACGGTAAACATATTAAATGATTGTAATTGATTCTCATCGAATAGTTTACCATTTTGGTGATTTGTAAGCTTATAATGGCTTGCTATGTGATTGTAGCTGATTCTCATCAAATGGTTGACCAATTCGGTGATTTGTAAGTTTAGAATGGCTTGTTACATGATTATAGCTGATTTTCATCCAACGGTTGACCGATTCAGTGATTTGTAACCTTAGAATAGCTTCTTACATGATTGTAGATGATTCTCATCAAATAGTTGATCGATTTAGGGATTTGTAAGCTCAAAATGGCTTGTTACATGATTGTAGTTGATTCTCATTGAATGGTTGATCGATTCGGTGATTTGTAAGCTCAGAATGGCTTGTTGAGAATTAGCTACAATCACGTAACAATCTATTCTGACCTTACAAATCACTGAATCGGTCAACCATTTAAGGAGAATCATTTACAGTCACATAAGAAGCCATTCTAAGCTTACAAATCACTGAATCGGTCACCTATTCGATGAGAATAAGCTACAATCATGTAACAAGCCATTCTGAACTTATAAATCATTGAATTGGTCAACCATTCAATGAGAATCAGCTATAATAACGTAACAAGCTATTCTAAGTTTACAAATAACCAAATCGGTCAACCATCTGATAAGAATCAACTACAATCATGTAACAAGCTATTCTTAGCTTACAAATCACCAAATCAGACAACCGTTTGATCAGAATCATCTCAAATCATGTAACAATCTATTCTGAGCTTACAAATCACTAAATCGGTCAACCATTTGATGAGAATCAATTACAATAATGTAACAAGCCATTGTGAGTTTACAAATCACTAAATCAGTCAACCGTTCGATGAGAATCAGCTACAATCATGTAAAAAGAAATTCTGAGCTTACAAATCACTGAATCGGTCAATCATTCGCTTAAAATAAATAACAATCACATAACAAGCCATTATGAGCTTACAAATGACCGAATCGGTCAACCGTTCAATGAGAATAAACTACAATCACGTAACAAGCTATTTTGAGCTTACGAATCACTGGATCGGTCAACCGTTCAATGAGAATAAATTATAATCACATAGCAAGTGATTTTGTGCTTACAAAGGATTGAATTAGTCAACCGTTTGATGAGAATCAGCTTCAATTATGTAACAAGCCATTCTGAGCTTACAAATCATTGAATCGGTCAACCGTTCAATGAAAATTAGCTACAATCATGTAACAAGTCATTCTGAACTTACAAATCACCGAATCGGTCAACCGTTTGATTACAATCAATAACAATCATATAACAAGCCATTCTGAGCTTACAAATCGCCAAATTGTTCAACTGTTGGATGAGAATCACCTACAATCATGTAACAAGCCATTCTAAACTTACAAATCACCAAAGCGGTCAACTGTTGGATTAGAATTAGCTACAATCATGTAACAAGCCATTCTGAACTTACAAATCATTGAAGCAGTCTACCGTTCAATTATAATCATTTAAAATCATATAAAAAGCCATTTTAAGTTTATAAATCACCAAATCGGTTAACCGTTTGATGAGAATCAATTACAACCATGTAACAAGCCATTCTAAGCTTAGAAATCACCGAATCGGTCTACCGTTCAATAAGAATTAGCTACAATCATGTAACAAGCCATTTTAAGCTTACAAATCACCGAATTGGTCAACAGTTTGATGACTATCAATTACAATCATGTAACAAGCCATTCTAACCTTATAAATCACCGAATCTGTCAACCGTTTGATGAGAATCAGGTACAATCATGTAAAAATCCATTCTAACCTTACAAATCATAGAATCATTCAACCGTTCGATGAGAATCAGCTACAATCATGTAACAAGCCATTCTAAACTTACAAATCACCAAAGCAGTCAACCATTCAATGAGAATTAGCTACAATCATGTAACAAGCCATTCTAAGCTTACAAATCACTGAATCGGTCAATAGTTTGATTAGAATCAATAACAATCACATAACAAGCCATTCTGAGCTTACAAATCACCGAATCGTTGAACTGTTCGATGAGAATCAGTTACAATCACGTAACAAGTCATTCAAACTTACAAATCACCGAATCGGTCAACCGTTCAATGAGAATCAGCTATAATCATGTAACAAGCCATTCTGAGCTTACAAATCACTGAATTGGTCAACCATTCGATTAGAATCAATAACAATCACATAACAAGCCATTCTGAGCTTACAAATCGCCGAATTGTTCAACCCTTGGATGAGAATCAGCTACAATCACGTAACAAACCATTCTAACTTACAAATCACCGAAGCGGTCAACCGTTCAATTATAATCAATTACAATCACATAACAAGCCATTCTGGGTATACAAATCACCGAATCGATCAATCATTTGATGAGAATCAATTACAATCATTTAACAAGCCATTCTGAACTTAAAAATCACCGAATCGGTCAATCGTTTGATAAGAATCAGCTATAATCATGTAACAAGCCATTTTGAGCTTATATATCACCGAATTTGTCAACTGTTCGATGAGAATCAGCTATAATCACATAAAAAGCCATTCTGAGCTTACAAATCACCGAATTGGTCAACCGTTCGATTAGAATTAATAACAATCATATAACTAGTCATTCTGGACTTACAAATGACCGAATCAGTCAAATGTTTGATGAGAATAAGCTACAATCAAGTAACAAGCCATTTTGAGCTTACAAATCACCGAAGCAGTCAACCATTCAATGAGAATCAATTATAATCACATAACAAGCCATTCTGAGCTTACAAATCACCGAATAGGTCAACCATTCGATAAGATTAGCTACAATCACGTAACAAGTCATTCTAAGTTTATATATCACTGAATTTGTCAACCATTCAATGAGAATCAGCTACAATCACAAAAAAGTCATTCTGAGCTTACAAATCACCGAATCGGTCAACCGTTCGATTAGAATCAATAACAATCACATAACAAGCTATTCTGATCTTACAAATGATCGAATTGGTCAAAAGTTCGATGAGAATAAGCTATAATTAACAAGCCATTCTGAGCTTACAAATCACCAAAGCAGTCAACCATTCGATGAGAATCAATTAGAATCATGTAACAAGCCATTCTGAGCTTACAAGTCAAATGATCGGTCAACCATTCAATGAGAATCATTTACAATCATGTAACAAGCAATTTTGAGCTTACAAATTATTGAATCGGTGAACCGTTCGATGAGAATCATCTACAATTACATAACAAGTCATTATGATCTTACAAATCACCGAATCGGTCACCTGTTCGATGAGAATCAATTAGAATCATGTAACAAGCCATTTTGAGCTTAGAAGTCATTGGATCGGTCAACCATTAAATGAAAATCATTTACAATCACGTAACAAGTGATTTTGAGCTTACAAATTACTGAATCGATCAACCGTTCGATGAGAATCATCTACAATTACGTAACAAGCCATTCTGAGCTTACAAATCATCGAAAAGGTCAACTGTTTAATTAGAATTAGCTACAATAACGTAGCAAGCCATTCTGAGCTTATAAATCACCGAATCAGTCACTTGTTTAATGAGAATTAGCTATAATCATGTAATAAGCCATTCTGAGCTTAGAAATCATAGAAATGGTCAATCATTCAATCAGAATCAATTACAGTCACGTAACAAGCCATTCTGAGTTTACAATCACATAACAGGCCATTCTGAGATTACAAATCACTGAATTGGTCAACAATTTGATAAGAATCAGCTACAATGATGTAACAAGCCAATCTCAGCTTATAAAACACTGAATCAGTCAACTGTTTGATGAGAATCAATTACAATCACGTAACAAGCCATTCTCAGCTTACAAATCACCAATTTTGTCAACCATTCGATTAAAATTAGCTATAATCATGTAACAAGCCATTCTGAACATACAAATCACAGAATCAGTCAACCATTCGATGAGAATCAATTACAATCATGTAGTAGGCAATTTTAAGCTTACAAATCATTGAATCGGTTAACCGTTCGATGAGAATTAATTACAATCATGTAACAAGCCATTCTTAGCTTACAAATCACTGAATCGATCAACCGTTCAATGAGAATCAGCTATATATATGTAACAAGCCATTCTGAGGTTACAAATCACCAAATTGGTCAACCGTTTGATGAGAATCAATTACAATCATGTAATAAGCCATTCTGAGCGTACAAATCACCGAATTGGTCAACTGTTCAATGAGAATCTTCTCCAATCACGTAACAAGCTATTTTGAGCTTACAAATTACCGAATCAGTCAACTGTTTGATGAGAATCTATTACAATCATCTAACAAGTTATTGTGAGCTTACAAATCATCAAATTGGTCAACCATTTGATAAGAATCAACTACAATCACATAACAAGCTATTCTGAGCTTACAAATAACCTAATCGGTCAACCGTTTGATGAGAATTAGCTACAATCATGTAACAAGCCATTTTGAGCTTACAAATCACTGAATCGGTCAGTTGTTTGATGAGAATCATCTTTCAATCATGTAACAAGTGATTCTAAGCTTACAAATCACAGAATCAGTCAACTGTTTGATCAAAATTAATTACAATCATGTAACAAGCCATTCTTAGCTTACAAATCACTAAACCAGTCAGCTGTTCGATGAGAATCAACTAACATCACGTAACAAGCCATTTCAAGCTTACAAATCACCGAAACTATCAACTGATCAATGAGAATCAGCTACAATCACGTAGCAAGCCATTCTAAGCTTACAAATCACCAAATCAGTCAACCACTCAATGAGAATCAGCTACAATCATGTAATAAGCAATTCTGAGCTTACAAATCACCAAAACAGTCAACCATTCGATGCGAATCAATTGCAATAATGTAACAAGCTATTATGAGCTTACAATCATGTAACAAGCCATTCTAAGATTACAAATCACTGAATCGGTCAACCATTTGATGAGAATCAACTACAATGACATAAGAAGCCATTCTCAGCTTATAAAACCCTGAATCGGTCAACCATTTGATGAGAATCAATTACAATCACGTAACAAGCCATTCTGAGCTTACAAATCCTCAAATCGGTCAACCGTTCAATGAGAATCAGCTACAATCACATAACAAGCCATTCTAAGATTACAAATCACCGAATCAGTCAACTTTTCAATGAGAATCAATTGCAATCATGTAACAAGTCATTCTTAGCTTACAAATTACCGAATCAATGAATCATTTGATGAGAATCAATTACAATCATGTAACAAGCCATTCTAAGTTTACTAATTACTGAATCAGTCAACCTTTTGATGAAAATAAATTACAATGACATAACAAGCCATTCTGAGCTTATAAGTCATGAAATCGGTCAATTGTTCGATAAGAATAAGCTACAATCATGTCACAAGCCATTCTGAGCTTACAAATCACTGAATTGGTTAACCATTGAAGAGAATTAGCTACAATCATGTAATAACCCATTATGAGCTTACAAATTACCGAATCGGTCAACCGTTTGATGAGAATCAATTACAATCACATAAGAAGTCATTTTGATCTTACAAATCACCGAATTGGTTAACTGTTCGATGAGAATCAACTACAATCATGTAACAAGCCATTCTGAGATTATAAATCACTGACTCGGTCAACCATTTGATGAGAATCAGCTACAATAATATAACAAGCCATTTTGAGCTCACAAATCACCGAATCAGTCAATCATTCGATGAGAATCAGCTACAATAACATAACAAGCCATTCTGAGCTTACAAATTATTGAATCGGTCAACTGTTCGATGAGAATCAATTACAATCATGTAACAAGCCATTCTGAGCTTAAAAATCATCGAATCGGTCAACCATTTAGTGAGAATCAATTACAATCATGTAATAAGCCATTCTAAGCTTACAAATCACCAAATCAGTCAACTGTTCGATGGAAATAAGCTACAATCACGTAACAAGACATTATGAGCTTACAAATCAATGAATCAGTCAATTATTTGATGAGAATAAGCTACAATCATGTAACAAGCCATTCTAAACTTACAAATCACCAAAACGGTCAACCATTCGATGAGAATCAATTGCAATCACGTAACAGGCCATTCTGAGCTTACAAATCACCAAATCAGTGAACCATTGGATGAGAATCATTTACAAATCACATAAGAAGCCATTCTAAAATTACAAATCACTCAATCGGTCAACTGTTTGATGGGAATCAGCTACAATCATGTAAGAATCTATTCTAAGCTTACAAATCGTCGAATCGATCAACTGTTCGATGAGAATCAACTATAATCATGTAATAAGCCACTCTCAGCTTACAAATCACCAAATCGGTCAACTATTCAACGAGAATCATGTACAGTCACATAAGAAGCCATTCTAAGTTTACAAATCACTGAATCGGTCACCTGTTCAATGAGAATAAGCTACCATCATGTAACAAGCCATTCTAAGCTTACAGATCATCAAATTGGTCAACTGTTCATTGAGGATCAGCTACAATCACGTAACAAGCCATTCTGAGCTTACAAATAGCCTAATCGGTCAACCAAATGATGAGTATCAGCTACAATCATGTAAGAAGGCATTTTGAGCTTACAACTCATCGTATCGGTCAACCGTTCGATGAGAAACATCTCCAAATATGTAACAAGTGATTCTAAGCTTTGAAATCATTGAATCGGTCAACCGTTTGATGAGAATCAATTACAATCATGTAATAAGTCATTCTTAGCTTACAAATTGTCAAATCGATCAACCATTCAATGAAAATTGGCTATAATCAAGTAACAAGTCATTCTTAGCTTACAAATCACCGAATCAGTCAACCGTTCGATGAGAATCAGTTATAATCATGTAATAAGCCATTCTGAGCTTAAAAATCACTGAATCATTCAACCATTCGATGACAATGAGCTACAATCACGTAACAAGCCATTTTGAACTTACAACTCACCCAATTGGTTAACTGTTCAATGAGAATCAGCTACAATCACATAACAAGTCATTCTCAGCTTACAAAAAATCGAATCGGTCAGCCATTCAATGAGAATTAGCTATAATCATGTAACAAGCTATTTTGAGCTTACAAATCACTAAATCGGTCAACTATTCAATGAGAATCAATTACAATCACGTAACAAGCCATTCTGAGCTTACAAATCACTGAATTGGTCAACTATTCGATGAGAATTAATTACAATCACATAACAAGCCATTCTGAGCATACAAATTAGTGAATCGATCAACCGTTTGATGAGAATCATTTACAATCACGTAAGAAACTATTTTGAGCTTACAAATAATCAAATCGATCAACCGTTCGATGAGAATCAACTAGAATCCTGTAACAAGCCATTCTATGCTTACAAATCATTGAATCGGTCTACCGTTTGATGAGAATCAGTAATAATCACATGAAAAGCTAATCTGAGATTACAAATCACCAAATTAGTCATCCATTCTATTAGAACCAATTACAATCTTATAACAAGCTATTATGAGCTTACAAATCACCAAATCGGTCAACGGTTTGATGAGAATCAATTGCAATCATGTAACAATCAATTTTGAGCTTACAAATTACCAAATTGGTCAACCATTCAATGACAATCATCTACAATCATGTAAATGACCATTCTAAGCTTGCAAATCACTGAATCGCTCAACCGTTTGATGAGAATCAGCTACAATCACGTAACAAGCCATTCTGAGCTTACAAATCACTAAATCGATCAACTATTTGATGAGAATCAGTTACAATCATGTAACAATCCATTCTGACCTTACAAATCACTGAATCAGTCAACTGTTCTTTGAGAATTAGCTACAAACACGTAATAATCCATTTTCAGCTTACAAATCATCGAAAAGGTCAACCGTTCGATGAGAATCTATTGCAATCACGTAACAAGCTATTCTAAGCTTACAAATCACTGAATCGACCAACCATTTGATGAGAATCATTTACAATCAATTAAGAATCCATTCTAAGCTTACAAATCACCGAATCGGTCAACCATTCGATGAAAATCAGCTACAATCACGTAACAAGCCATTCTGAGCTTACAAATTACCGAATCGGTCAACCGTTCGATGAGAATCAATTACAATCACTTAACAAGCCATTATGAGCTTACAAATTAATGAATCGATCAAATGTTCAATGAGAATCATTTACAATTACGTAACAAGCAATTATGAGCTTACAAATCACCGAATCAGTCAACCTTTCGATAAGAATCAATTACAATAACATAGAAAGCCATTATGAGCTTAAAAATCACCAAATCGGTCAACTATTCGATGAGAATTAGTTACAATCATGTAACAAGCTATTCTAAGCTTACAAATAACTGAATCAGTCAACCATTCGATGAGAATCAGCTACAATCACGTAACAAGCCATTCTGAGCATACAAATCATCGAATCGTTCAAACGTTTGATGAGAATCAGCTACAATCACGTAACAAGCCATTCTTAGCTTACAAATAAATGAATCGGTCAACTTTTGGATGAGAATCAGCTACAATCATGTAACAAGCCATTTTGAGTTTACAAGTCGCTAAATCAGTCAATCGTTCGATGAGAATCAGCTACAATCACGTAAATAGCCATTCTAAACTCAAAATGGCTTGTTACGTAATTATAATTGATTCTTGAATGGTTGACCGATTCTGCGATTTGTAAGCTCAAAATGGCTTACTACGTGATTGCAGCTTATTCTCATCGAACGATTGACCGATTCAATTATTTGTAAGCTCAGAATTGTTTGTTACGTGATTATAGTTGATTCTCATCGAACGGTTGACCGATTTGGTAATTTGTAAGCTCAAAATTGCTTGTTACGTGATTATAGTTGATTCTCATGGAATAGTTCACCGATTTAGTAATTTGTAAGCTCAGAATGCCTTGTTACGTGATTGTATATGATTCTCATCGAATGGTTGACCGATTCGGTGATTTCTAAGCTTATAATGGATTGTTACGTGGTTGTAGCTGATTTTCATCAAACGATTGATCGATTCGGTGATTTGTAAGCTCATAATGGCTTGTTACATGATTGTAATTGATTCTCATCAAACAGTTGACTCATTCAGTGATTTGTAAGCTCAAAATAGTTGACCGATTTAGTGATTTGTAAGCTCAGAATGTCTTGTTATGTAATTGCAATTGATTCTCATCAAGCGGTTGACTGTTTCGGTGATATGTAAGTTCAAAATGGCTTGTTACGTGATTCTACCTTATTTTTATCAAACGATTGACCGATTCAGTGATTTGAAAGCCCAGAATGGTTTGTTACATGGTTATAAATGATTCACCATTTCAGTGATTTGTAAGCTCAGAATGGCTTCTTACATAATTATAGCTAATTCTCATCAAACGATTAACTGACTCATTGATTTGTAAGCTAAGAATGACTTTTTACATGATTGTAATTGATTCTTACCAAATGGTTGACCTATTCGATGATTTGTAAGCTCATAAAGGCTTGTTACGTGATTGTAGTTGATTCTCATCGAACGGTTGACCGATTCAGTGATTTGTAAGCTTAGAATGGCTTCTTACATGATTGTAAATGATTCTCATTGAATGGTTGACCGTTTCGGTGATTTGTAAGCTCAAAATAGCTTGTTACATGATTATAGCTTATTCTCATCTAACGGTTGACCTATTTAGTGATTTGTAAGCTCAGAATGGCTTGTTACATGATTGTAGCTGATTCTCATCGAAGGGTTGACTAATTCGGTAATTTGTAAGCTAAGAATAGCTTCTTACGTGATTGTAATTGATTCTCACTGAACAGTTGACCGATTCGGTGATTTGTAAGCTTAGAATGGGTTGTTACGTGATTGTAGCTGATCCTCATAGAATGGTTGACCAATTCATTGATTTGTAAGCTCAGAATGGCTTGTTATGTGATTGTAATTGATTCTCATCGAACGGTTGACCGATTTGGTGATTTGTAAGCTCAGAATGACTTGTTACGTGATTGTAATTGATTCTCATTGAATGGTTGACCGCTTTAGTGATTTGTAAGCTCAGAATGGCTTGTTATGTGACTGTAGCTTATCCTCATCCAATGGTTGACTGATTCAATTATTTTTAAGCTCACAATGGCTTGTTACATGATTCTAGTTGATTCTCATCGAACGGTTGACCAATTCGATGATTTGTAAGCTCAGAATGGCTAGTTACGTGATTGTAATTGATTCTCATTGAATGATTGACCGATTCGATGATTTTTAAGCTTAGAATGGCTTGTTACGTGATTGTAGCCTGTTACATGATTGTAGCTTATTCTTATCGAACGGTTGACCGATTAAGTGATTTGTAAGCCCAGAATGGCTTGTTATGTGATTATAGCTAATTCTTATCAAACGGTTGACTTATTCGGTGATTTGTAAGCTGAGAATGGCTTATTACGTGATTGTAGTTGATTCTCATAGAATAGTTGACCGATTCAATGATTTGTAAGCTCAAAATGGCTTGTTAGGTGATTGTAATTTATTCTCATCGAACGGTTGACCGATTTGATGATTTTTGAGCTCAGAATGGCTTGTTACGTAATTGTAATAGATTCTCATCAACCGGTTGACCCATTTGGTGATTTTTAAGATAAAAATTGCTTCTTACGTGATTGGAGATGATTCTAATCAAATGGTTGATCGATTCAATGATTTGTAAGCTCAAAATAGCTTCTTCCATGATTGTAACTGATTCTCATCAAACAGTTGACCGATTTGGTAACTTGTAAGCTCAAAATGGCTTATTATATGATTGTAATTGATTCTCATCGAATAGTTTACCGTTTTAGTGATTTGTAAGCTCAGAATGGCTTGCTATGTGATTGTAGCTGATTCTCATCAAACGACTGACTGATTCAGTGATTTGTAAGCTCAGAATGGCTTGTTACATGATTATAGCTGATTTTCATCCAACGGTTGACCGATTCAGTGATTTGTAACCTCAGAATGGCTTCTTACATGATTGTAGATGATTCTCATCGAATAGTTGATCGATTTAGGGATTTGTAAGCTCAGAATGGTTTGTTACATGATAGTAGTTGATTCTCATCGAACGGTTGATCGATTTAGTGATTTGTAAGCTCAGAATGGCTTGTTGAGAATCAGCTACAATCACGTAACAATCCATTTAGAGCTTACAAATCACTGAATTGGTCAACCATTTAAGGAGAATCATTTACAGTCACATAAGAAGCCATTCTAAGCTTACAAATCACTGAATTAGTCACCTATTTGATGAGAATAAGCTACAATCACATAACAAGCCATTTTGAACTTGTAAATCACCAAATTGGTCAACCTTTCGATGAGAATCAGCTACAATAATATAAAAATCCATTCTGAGCTTACAAATCACTGAATCGGTCAACCATTTGATGAGAATCAATTACAATCATGTAACAAGCTATTCTTAGCTTACAAATCACCAAATCAGACAACCGTTCGATCAGAATAATCTTGAATCATGTAACAAGCCATTCTGAGCTTACAAATCACTAACTCGGTCAACCGTTCGATGAGAATCAATTAGAATAATGTAACAAGCTATTGTGAACTTAGAAATCACTGAATCAGTTAACCATTCAATGAGAATCAGCTACAATCATGTAAAAAGCCATTCTGAGCTTATAAATCACCGAATCGGTCAACCGTTTGCTTAGAATCAATAACAATCACATAACAAGCCATTATGAGCTTACAAATGACCGAATCGGTCAAACGTTCGATGAGAATAAACTACAATCACGTAACAAGCCATTTTGAGCTTACAAATCATTGGATCGGTCAACCGTTCAATGAGAATAAATTACAATCACATAACAAGCGATTTTGAGCTTACAAATCACCGAATTGGTTAACCGTTCAATGAGAATTAGCTACAATTACGTAAAAAGCCATTCTGAGCTAAAAAATCATCGAATCGGTCAACTGTTCAATGAGAATCAGCTACAATCATGTAACAAGCCATTTTGAGCTTACAAATCACTAAATCAGTCAACCGTTCAATTAGAATCAATAACAATCACATAACAAGCCATTCTGAGCTTACAAATCACTGAATCATTCAACTGCTGGATGAGAATCACCTACAATCATGTAACAAGCCATTCTAAGCTTAGAAATCACCAAATCAATCAACCATTTGACAAGAATCAGCTACAATCATGTAACAAGCTATTTTAAGCTTACAAATCACCGAATCAGTCAACAGTTCGATGACTAACAATTACAATCACGTAACAAGCTATTCTGACCTTACAAATTATCGAATCTGTCAACCGTTTGATGAGAATTAGCTATAATCATGTAAAAAGCCATTCTAACCTTACAAATCACCGAATCGTTCAATCATTTAATGAGAATCAGCTACAGTCATGTAACAAGCCATTCTGAACTTACAAATCACCAAAGCAGTCAACCATTCAATGAGAATCAGCTAAAATCATGTAACAAGCCATTCTGAGCTTAGAAATCACCGAATAAATCAATAGTTTGATTAGAATCAATAACAATCACATAACAAGCCATTCTGAGGTTACAAATCACTGAATCATTGAACCATTCGATGAGAATCAGCTACAATCACGTAACAAGTTATTTGAACTTACAAATCACCAAATCGATCAACCGTTCAATGAGAATCAGCTATGATCATGTAACAAGCCATTCTAAGCTTACAAATCACCGAATTGGTCAACCGTTCAATTAGAATCAATAACAATCACATAACAAGCCATTCTGAGCTTACAAATCGCCGAATTGTTCAACCCTTGGATGAGAATCAGCTACAATCACGTAACAAGCCATTCTGACTTAAAAATACCGAAGCGGTCAACCGTTCAATTATAATCAGTTACAATCACATAACAAGTCATTCTGGGCATACAAATCACTGAATCGATCAACCGTTCGATGAGAATCAATTACAATCACGTAACAAGCCATTCTGAGCTTAGAAATCACCGAATCGGTCAACTGTTTGATAAGAATAAACTATAATTAGGTAACAAGTCAGTCTAAGCTAACAAATCACCGAATCAATCAAACGTTTGATGAGAATAAGCTACAATCAAGTAACAAGCCATTTTGAGCTTACAAATCACCGAAGCGGTCAACCATTTGATGAGAATCAATTACAATCACATAACAAGCCATTATGAACTTACAAATCACCAAATAGGTCAAACATTCGATAAAAATTAGCTACAATCACGTAACAAGCCATTCTGAGCTTATATATCAGCGAATTTGTCAACCGTTCAATGAGAATAAGCTAAAATCATGAAAAAATCCATTCTGAGCTTACAAATCACCGAATCGGTCAACCATTTGATTAGAATCAATAACAATCATATAACAAGCCATTTTGAGCTTACAAATGACTGAATTGGTCAAAAGTTTGATGATAATAAGCTATAATTAACAAGCCATTCTAAGCGTACAAATCATCAAAGTGGTCAACCGTTTGATGAGAATCAATTAGAATCATGTAACAAGCCATTCTGAGCTTACAAGTCACTGGATCGGTCAACTTTTCAATGAGAATCATTTACAATCACGTAACAAGTGATTTTGAGCTTACAAATTACTGAATTGGTCAACTGTTTGATGAGAATCATCTACAATTATGTAACAAGCCATTCTAAGCTTACAAATCACCGAATCGGTCACCTGTTTGATGAGAATAAACTACAATCATGTAACAATCCATTTTGAGCTTACAAATCACCAGATCGGTCAACCTTTTGATGACAATTAGTTACAATCACATAACAAGCCATTCTGAGCTTACAAGTCACTGGATCAGTCAACCGTTCAATGAGAATCAATTACAATCACGTAACAAGCAATTTTGAGCTTACAAATCACTGAATCGGTCAACCGTTTGATGAGAATCAGCCACAATTATGTAACAAGCCATTCTGAGCTTACAAATCACCGAATCGGTCAACCGTTCACTGAGAATGAACTACAATCATGTAACAAGCCATCTAAGCTTACAAATCACCAAATAAGTCAACTGTTTGATCACAATCAATTACAATCACGTAACAAGCCATTCTGAGCTTACAAATGACTGAATCGGTCAACCGTTTGATTAGAATCTATAACAATCACATAACAAGCCATTATGAGCTTACAAATCATAGAATTGTTTAACTGTTCGATGAGAATTAGCTACAATCACGTAACAAGTCATTCTAAACTTACAAATCACTGAATTGGTCAACTGTTCAATGAGAATCAGCTACAATCATGTAACAAGCAATTCAGAGCTTATAAATCATCGAATCAGTCAATCGTTCGATTAGAATCAATAACAATCACATAACAAGCCATTCTGAGCTTACAAATTGTCGAATCGTTCAACCCTTGGATGAGAATCAGCTACAATCACGTAACAACCCATTCTGAACTTACAAATCACCGAAGTAGTCAACCATTCAATTATAATCAATTACAATCACATGACAAGCCATTCTAGACATACAAATCACTGAATTGGTCAATCATTCGATGAGAATCAATTACAATCATGTAACAAGCCATTCTAAGCTTAGAAATCACTGAATCGGTCAACATTCGATAAGAATCAGCTACAATGACGTAACAAGCCATTATGAGCTTACAAATCACTGGATCGGTCAATCATTCAATGAGAATGAATTACAATCAGGTAACAACTGATTTTGAGTATACAAATCACCGAATCGGTCAACTGTTTGATGAGAATCAGCTACAATTACGTAACAAGCCATTGTGAACTTACAAATCACCGAATTGGTCAACCATTCAATGAGAATCAGCTACAATCATGTAACAAGTCATTTCGAGCTTACAAATCACTTAATCGGTGAACTATTTGATTAGTATCAATAACAATCACATAACAAGCCATTCTGAGCTTACAAATCACCGAATCGGTCAATTGTTTGATGAGAATCAATTACAATCACGTAACAATCCATTCTGAGCTTAGAAATCACTGAATCAGTCAACTATTCAGTTAGAATCAGCTATAATCACGTAACAAGCCATTCTGAGCATAAAAATCACTGAATCTGTCAGCCGTTTGATGAGAATCAACTGCAATCACGTAAAATAAAATTTTGAGCTTACAAAGCACTGAATCGATTAACCATTTGATTAGAATCAATAACAATCACATAAGAAGCCATTTTGGGCTTACAAATGACCGAATCGGTCAAACGTTCAATGAGAATAAGTTACAATCATGTAACAAGCCATTCTTAGCTTACAAATCTCCAAAGCTATCAACCGTTCAATGAGAATCAAATACAATCACATAACAAGCCATTTTGAGCATACAAATCACTAAATCAGTCAACCATTCGATGAGAATCAGCTACAATCTTGTAACAAGCAATTTTGAGCTTACAAATCACCGAATCGGTTAACCATTCGATGAGAATCAGCTACAATTACATAACAAGCCATTCTAAGCTTACAAATCATCAAATTGGTCAACCGTTCAATGAGAATCAATTACAATCATGTAACAAGCCATTCTGAGCTGAGAAATCACTGAATCGGTCAACTATTCGATAAGAATCAGGTACAATCATGTAACAAGCCATTCTGAGCTTTCAAATCACTGAATTTGTCAACCGTTTGATGAAAATTAGCTACAATCACGTAAAAATCTATTCTGAGCTTAGAAATCACTCGATCGATCAACCGTTCAATGAGAATGATTTACAATAATGTAACAAGCAATTTTGAGCTTACAAATGACCGAATCAGTCAAGCGTTCAATGAGAATCAACTAGAATCATGTAACAAGCCATTCTGAGCTTACAAATCATCGAATCAGTCAATCGTTCAACTAAAATACATAACAATCATATAACAAGCCATTATAAGCTTACAAATCGCTGAATCATTCAACCGTTGGATGAGAATCAGCTATAATGAGGTAACAATCCATTGTGAACTTACAAATCACCAAAGCGGTCAACCATTCAATTATAATCAATAACAAGCCATTCTGAGCTAACAAATCACCAAATCGATCAACTGTTTGATGACAATCAATTACAATCACATAACAAGCCATTCTGAGCTTACAAATCACCTAATCGGTCAACTATTCGATGACAATCAATGACAATAACATAACAAGCCATTCTGAGCTTACAAATCACCCAATTAGTCAACTGTTCGATGAGAATCAGCTACAATCATGTAACAAGCCATTTTGAACTTAGAAATCACTGAATCAGCCAACAATTCAATGAGAATCAGCTATAATCATGTAATAATCCATTCTGAGCTTACGAATCACCAAATCGGTCAACTATTTGACTAGAATTAATAAGAATCACATAACAAGCCATTCTAAACTTACAAATTACCGAATCATTCAACTGTTGGATGAGAATCAGCCACAATCATGTAATAAGCCATTCTGAACTTACTAATCACCGAAGTGGTTAACCATTAAATTATAATCAATTACAATAATATAACAAGCCATTCTAAGCTTACAAATCACCGAATTAGTCAACCATTCGATGAGAATCAATTACAATCATGTAACAAGCCATTCTGAGATTACAAATCACCAAATCAGTCAACCGTTCGATGACAATCAATTACAATCACGTAAAAATCTATTCTGAGCTTACAAATCACTGAATCGGTCGACCGTTCAATTATAATCAATTACAATCACATAACAAGCCATCCTGAGCTTACTGTACGCCCCTCTCTCCGGTTTCCCACAGCTTTCCAAGGGCAGGGGTTAGTAGCCAAGGTTCACAAGTGAATGCAAATCTATTACGCAATAACTACTAAACGAATGATCGAAACATAAGCAATAAAATGTACAAACAACAAAAAGGAA
>MU228271.1:80874-98398 GCA_018584345.1 Thuja plicata
ATGATTTGAGAAATGAATTTAGAAGAAAATAGATGATTAATTAATGATTTAAAAACCATTAATTAATAGATGAAAGTTAGTGTTTTTAATGTAAAGTTGCAAGCCTGTCCATTTTAGGGTGTCTACACTTACAAATCACCAAATTAGTCAACCGTTTGATGACAATCAATTACAATCACGTAACAAGCCATTCTGAGCTTAAAAATCACTAAATCGGTCAACCCTTCAATTATAATCAATAACAATCACATAACAAACCAATTTGAGCTTACAAATCACTGAATTGGTCAACTATTCGATGAGAATGAGCTACAATCATGTAACAACCCATTCTAAACTTACAATTCATTGAATCGGTCAATCATTCAATGAGAATCAGCTACAATCATGTAACAAGCCATTCTAAGCTTACAAATCACCGAATCGGTCAACCGTTTGATTAAAGTCAATAACAATCACATAAAAAGTCATTCCAAGCTTGTAAATCACCGAATCATTCAACCGTTGGATGAGAATCAGCTACAATCACGTAAGAAGCCATTATAAGCTTAGAAATCACCGAATCTATCAACCGTTTGATGAAAATCAGCTACAGTCATGTAAAAAGCCATTCTGAGCTTACAACTCACTGAATTAGTCAACTATTTGATGAGAATTAATTATAATCACGTAACAAACCATTCTGAGCTTACAAATTACCAAATTGGTCAAACGTTCGATGAGAATAAATTACAATCAAGTAACAAGCCATTTTGAGGTTATAAATCACTGAAGCGATCAACCGTTTGATGAGAATCAATTTCAATCACATAACAAGCCATTCTGAGTGTACAAATCACCCAATAGTTCAACCATTCAATGAGAATCAGCTATAATCATGTAACAAGCCATTCTGAGCTTACAAATCACTAAACTGATCGACCGTTTGATGACAATCAGTTATAATCATGTAACAAGCCATTCTGAGCTTACCAATCACTAGATCGGTCAACCATTCAATCAGGATCAATTAAAATCATGTAACAAGCAATTTTAAGATTACAAATCACTGAATCGGTCAACCGTTAAGTGAAATTAGATACAATTATGTAACAAGCTATTCAGAGCTTACAAATCACTGAATCAGTCAATCGTTCGATGAGAATGAACTACAATCATGTAATAAGCCATTCTGAGCTTACAAATCACTGAATTGGTCAATCGTTTGATGACAATCAATTAAAATCATGTCACAAGCCATTCTAAGCTTAGAAATCACTAAATCGGTCAATCGTTTAATTAGAATCAATAACAATCACATAACAAGTGATTCTGAGCTTACAAATCACTGAATCATTCAACCGTTTGATGAGAATTAGCTACAATCACGTAACAAGTCATTCTGAACTTGAAAATCACTGAAGCGGTCAACCGTTTGATGAGAATTAGCTACAATTACGTAACAAGCCATTATGAGCTTACAAATCACTGAAACGGTTAACTGTTCGATGAGAATTAGCTACAATCACATAACAAGTCATTCTGAGCTTACAAATCACTGAATCTGTCAACCATTTGATGAGAATCAACTACAATCAACTAAAAAGCATTTTGAGCTTACAAATCACTGAATCGGTCAACCATTCGATTAGAATCAATAACAATCACATAAAAAGCCATTCTGAGCTTACAGATGACTGAATCGGTCAAACATTCAATCAGAATAAGCTACAATCATGTAACAAGGCATTTTCACCTTATAAATCACCGAATTGGTCAACCGTTCGGTGAGAATCAACTACAATTACGTAAAAAGCCATTCTGAGCTTACATATATCCAAATTGATCAACCAATTGGTTAGAATCAATAACAATCACTTAACAAGCCATTCTGAGCTTACAAATGACCGAATCGGTCAAACATTCGATGAGAATAAGCTAGAAGCATGTAACAAGCCATTCTGAGCTTACAAATGACCGAATCTGTCAACCGTTCGATGATAATCAGCTACAATCACGTAAAAATCCATTCTGCGCTTACAAATCACCGAATCGGTCAACCATTCAATTAGAATGAATAACAATCACATAACAAGCCATTCTGAGTTTACAAATCACTGAATCTTTCAACCATTCAATGAGAATCAACTACAATCACGTAACAAGCCATTCTAAGCTTACAAATCACCGATTCGGTCAACTGTTTGATGAGAATCAGCTACAATTACGTAACAAGCCATTCTGAGCTTACAAATCACCGAATCGGTCAATCGTTCGATGAGAATAAACTACAATCACGTAACTAGCCATTCTGAGCTTAAAAATCACTGAATCGGTCAACCGTTCGATGACAATCAATTACAATCACGTAACAAGCTATTCTGAGCTTACAAATCACTGATTCTCATCAAATGGTTCATATATTCAGTGATTTGTAAGCTTAGAATGACTTGTTACCTGATTGTAGCTATTTTTATTGAATAGTTTACCAATTTGGTGATTTCTAAGCTCAGAATAGCTTGTTACATGATTATAATTGATTCTCATCGAATGGTTGACTGATTCATTGATTTGGTAGCTCATAATGGCTTATTACGTTATTGTAATTGATTGTCATCGAACGGTTGACCGATTTGATTATTTGTAAGCTCAGATTGGCTTGTTACATGATTGTAATTTATTCTCATCGAACAGTTGACCGATTCGGTGATTTGTAAGCTCATAATTGCTTGTTACATAATTGTAGCTGATTCTCATCGAATGGTTGACCGAATCGGTGATTTGTAAGCTCAGAATAGCATGTGACATGATTGTAGCTTATTCTAATTGAACGTTTGATCGATTCGGTCATTTGTAAGCTCAGAATGGCTTGTTATGTGACTGTTATAGATTCTAATTGAACGGTTCACTGATTCGGTGATTTGTAAGCTTAAAATAGCTTTTTACGTGATTGTAGCTGATTCTCATCGAACGGTTGATAGATTCGGTGATTTGTAAGCTCAGAATGGCTTGTTATGTGATTGTAGTTGATTCTTATCAAACTATTGATCTATTCGGTGATTTCTAAGCCTAGAATGGCTTCTTACATGATTGTAATTGATTCTCATCAAACAGTTCACCGATTCGGTGATTTGTAAGCTCAGAATGGCTTGTTATATGATTGTAATTGATTATAATATAATGGTTGACCACTTCAGTGATTTGTAAGTTTAGAATGGCTTGTTACGTGATTGTAGCTAATTCTCATAGAACGGTTGACCGATTCGATGATTTGTAAGTTCAGAATGGCTTGTTAGGTGATTGTAGTTGATTCTCATCGAACAGTTGAACGATTCAGTGATTTGTAAGTTCAAAATGGCTTGTTATGTGATTGTTATTGATTCTAATTGAATGGTTGACCAATTCAGTGATTTGGAAGCTCAAAATGGCTTGTTACGTGATTGTAATTGATTGTGATCGGTCAACCATTCAATGAGAATCAATTACAATCATGAAACAAGCTTACAAATCACTAAATCGGTCAACTGTTCAATGAGAATCAACTACAATTACGTAACAAGCCATTCAGAGCTTACAAATCACTGAATCGGTCAACCGTTTGATGAGAATAAACTACAATCACGTAACAATCCATTCTAGGCTTACAAATAACCGAATCGGTCAACCATTCGATTAGAATCAATAACAATCACATAACAAGCCATTCTAAGCTTACAAATCACTGAATCATTTAACCATTCGATGAGAATCAGCTACAATAATGTAACAAGCCATTCTAAACTTACAAATCATCGAATCGGTCAACCGTTAAATGAGAATCAGTTACAATCATGTAACAAGCCATTCTAAGCTTAAAAATCACCAAATCGGCCAACCGTTCGATGAGAATTAACTACAATCATGTAACAAGCCATTCTAAGCTTACAAATCGCCAAAATTTTCAACCCTTGGATGAGAATCAGCTACAATCATGTAACAAGCCATTCTAAATTTACAAATCACCGAAGCGGTCAATCGTTCAATTATAATCAATTACAATCACATAAGAAGTCATTATGGGTATACAAATCATCGAATCGGTCAACTGTTCTATGAGAATCAATAACAATTACATAAAAAGACTTTTTGAGCTTACAAATCACCGAATCGGTCAAACATTTAATGAGAATAAGCTACAAGCTATTCTGAGATTACAAATCACCAAATCGATTAACCGTTTGATTAGAATCAATAACAATCACATAACAAGTCATTCTGAGCTTACAAATTGATGAATCATTCAACCGTTGGATGAGAATCAACTACAATCTCGTAACAAGCCATTCTGAGCTTACAAATTACCGAATCTGTCAATCGTTCGATGAGAATCAGCTACAATCACATAAAAAGCCATTCTGAGCTTACAAATCACTGAATCCGTCAACCGTTTGATTAGAATCAATAACAATCACATAACAAGCCATTTTGAGCTTACAAATCGCTGAATCATTCAATTGTTGGATGAGAATCAGCTACAATCATGTAACAAGTTATTCTAACTTAAAAATCACCAAAGCAGTAAACCATTCAATTATAATCAATAACAATCACATAACAAGTCATTATGAGCTTACAAATGACCGTATCGGTCAAACGTTCGACGAGAATAAGCTACAATCATGTAACAAGCCATTCTAAGCTTACAAATTACTGAAGCGGTCAACCATTCAAAGAGAATCAATTACAATCATATAACAAGCCATTATGTGCTTACAAATCACCAAATAGGTACAATCATGTAACAAGCCATTCTGAGCTTACAAATCATTCGATCGGTCAACCATTCAATGAGAATCAATTACAATCACGTAACAAGCGATTTTGAGCTTACAAATTACCAAATCGGTCAACTGTTCGATGAGAATCAGCTACAATTATGTAACAAGCCATTCTGAGCTTATAAATCTTTGAATTGGTCAACCGTTTGATGAAAATAAACTACAATCACGTAACAAGACATTCTGAGCTTAGAAATCACCAAATCGGTCAACCATTTGATTAGAATCAATAACAATCACATAACAAGCTATTCTGAGCTAAAAAATCTCTGACTCGGTCAACCGTTCAATGAGAATAAGCTCCACTCATGTAACAAGCCATTCTGAGCTTACAAATCACCGAATCGGTCAACCTTTCGATTAGAATCAATAACAATCACATAACAAGCCATTCTGAGCTTACAAATCGCCGAATCATTCAACCCTTGGATGAGAATCAGCTACTATCACGTAACAAGCCATTCTGAACTTACAAATCACTGAAATGGTCAACCGTTCTATTATAATCAATTACAATCACATAACAAGCCATTCAGAGCTTAAAAATCACCGAATCGATCAACCATTCAATGACAATCAATTCCAATCACATAAGAAACTATTCTGAGCTTAGAAATCACTGAATCGGTCAATCGTTCAATAAGAATCAGCTACAATCAAGTAAGAAGCCATTCTGAACTGACAAATCACCGAATCTATAAATCATTCAATGGGATCAACTACAATCATGTAAAAAGCTATTCTAAGCTTACAAATCACCGAATCGATCAACCATTCAATTAGAATCAATAACAATAACATAACAAGCCATTCCGAGCTTACAAATGATCGAATCAGTCAAACGTTTGATGAGAATAAGCTACAATCATGTAACAAGCTATTATGAGCTTACAAATCACCAAATCATTCAATCGTTGGATGAGAATCATCTAGACTCACGTAACAAGCCATTCTAAACTTATAAATCGCTAAAGAGGTCAATCGTTTAATTATAATCAATTACAATCACATAACAAGCTGTTCTGAGCTTACAAATCACCAAATCGGTCAATCGTTCGATGAGAATCAGTTACAATCACGTAACAAGCCATTCTAAGCTTACAAATTAATGGATCGGTCAACTGTTCAATGAGAATCAATTACAATCATGTAAGAAGCAATTTTTATCTTACAAATAATCGAATCAATCAACCAGTCGATGAGAATCAGCTACAATTACGTAACAAGTCATTCTGAGCTTAATCACCGAATCGGTCAACCGTTCGATGAGAATAACTAAAATCATGTAACAAGCCATTCTTAGCTTACAAATCAATGAATCGGTCAACCGTTCGATTACAATAAATTACAATCACATAACAAGCCATTCTGAGCTTAAAAATCACCAAATCAGTCAACCATTCGATTAGAATCAATAACAATCACATAACAAGACATTCTGAGCTTACAAATCACTGAACATTCAACCGTTCGATGAGAATCAGCTACAATCACATAACAAGCCATTCTGAACTTACAAATCACTGAATCGGTCAACCGTTCAATGAGAATCAGCTATAATTATGTAACAATCCATTCTGAGCTTACAAATCACCGAATTGGTGAACCGTTCGATGAGAATAAACTATAATCAACGTAACAAGCCATTCCAAGCTTACAAATCATCGACTCAGTCAACTATTTGATGACAATCAATTACAATCATATAACAAGCCATTCTAAGCTTACAAATCACTGAATCGATCAATTGTTTGATAAGAATCAATAAGAATCACATAACAAACTAGTCTGAGCTTACAAATCACTGAATTGTTGAACTATTCAATAAGAATCAGCTACAATCACGTAACAAGTGATTCTGAACTTACAAATCACTGAATCGATCAACCGTTTGATGACAATTAGTTACAATCATGTAACAAGCCATTCTGAGCTTACAATTCACTGGATCAGTCAACCGTTTGATGACAATCAGTTATAATCATGTGACAAGCTATTATGAGCTTATAAATCACTGGATGGGTTAACCGTTCAATGAGAATCAATCACAATCACATAAGAAGTGATTTTGAGCTTACAAATCACCGAATCGGTCAACTGTTTGATGAGAATCAGCTATAATTACATAACAAGTCATTCTGAGCTTACAAATCATCGAATCGGTCAACTATTCAATGAGAATAAGCTACAATCACGTTACAAGCCATTTTGAGCTTAAAAATCACTGAATAGGTCAACCGTTCGGTGACAATCAATTACAATCATGTAACAAGCCATTTTGGGCTTACAAATAACTGAATCGGTCAATCGTTCGATTAGAATTAATAACAATCACATAACAAGCTATTTTGAGCTTACAAATCACTAAATTATGAGCTTACAAATCATCGAATCATTCAACCGTTCGATGAGAATCAGCTACAATAACATAACAAGCCATTCTAAAATTACAAATCACTGAATCAGTCAACCGTTGAATGAGAATCAGCTACAATCATGTAACAAGCCATGAAGCTTACAAATCATCGAATCGGTCAACTGTTCGATTAGAATCAATAACAATCACATAACAAGACATTCTGAGCTTACAAATCACCGAACATTCAACCATTCGATGAGAATCAGCTAAAATCACGTAACAAGCCATTCTGAACTTACAAATCATCGAATCGATCAATCATTCAATGAGAATCAGCTACAATCATGTAACAAGCCATCCTGAGCTTACAAATCACCGAATCAGTGAACTGTTTGATGAGAATAAACTATAATCAACGTAACAAGCCATTCTAAGCTTACAAATCACCGAATCGGTCAAGTGTTTGATGAAATTCAATTACAATCACATAACAAGCCATTTTGAGCTTACAAATCATTGAATCGGTCAACTGTTTGATTAGAATCAATAACAATCACATAACAAGCCAGTCTGAGCTTACAAATCACTGAATTGTTGAACTGTTCAATGAGAATCAGCTATAATCATGTAACAAGCAATTCTAAACTTACAAATCATCAAATCAATCAACCGTTTGATGATAATCAGTTACAATCATGTAACAAGCCATTCTGAGCTTACAATTCACTGGATCGGTCAACCGTTTCATGACAATCAGTTACAATCACGTAACAAGCCATTATGAGCTTACAAATCACTAGATGGGTTAACCATTCAATGAGAATCAATCACAATCACGTAAAAAGTGATTTTGAGCTTACAAATCACTGAATCTGTCAACTATTCGATGAGAATCAGCTACAATTAGGTAACAAGTCATTCTGAGCTTACAAATCACCAAATCGGTCAACTGTTTGATGAGAATAAACTACAATCACGTAACAAGCCATTCTGAGCTTACAAATCACTGAATAGGTCAACCGTTCAATGAGAATTAGCTACAATCATGTAACAAGCCATTCTGAGCTTACAAATCACTGAATCGGTCAACCGTTTGATTAGAATAAATAATAATCACATAACAGGCATGCCATTCTGAGCTTACAAATTGCCAAATTTTTCAACCCTTGGATGAGAATCAACTACAATCACGTAACCTGCCATTCTGAACTTACAAATCACCGAAGCCATCAACCATTCAATTATAATTAATTACAATCACATAACAAGCCATTCTAAGTATAAAAATCACCTAGTTGGTTAACCGTTCAGTGAGAATCAATAACAATTACATAACAAGCCTTTTTGAGCTTACAAATGACCGAATCAGTCAAACATTTGATGAGAATAAGCTACAAGCCATTCTCAGATTACAAATCACTGAGTCGGTCAATCGTTTGATTACAACCAATAACAATCACATAACAAGCCATTTTGAGCTTACAAATAGCTGAATCGTTCATCCATTAGATGAAAATCAGCTACAATCATGTAACAAGCCATTCTGAGCTTACAAATCACTGAATCTATCACCGTTCGATGAGAATCAGCTACAATCACATAAAAAGCTATTTTGAGGTTACAAATCATTGAATCAGTCAACCATTTGATTACAATAAAAAACAATCGCATAACAAGCCATTCTGAGCTTACAAATGACCGAATCGGTCAAACCTTTGATGAGAATAAGCTACAATCATGTAATAAGCCATTCTAAGCTTACAAAACACTGAAGCAGTCAACCATTCGATGAAAATCAATTACAATCACATAACAAGCCATTCTAAGCTTACAAATTAGCGAATTAGTCAACCATTCGATTAGAATCAATAACAATCACATAACAAGTCATTCTGAATTTACAAATCACTGAATCGTTCTACTGTTTGATGAGAATAAGCTACAATCACGTAACAAGTCATTTTAAATTTTCAAATCACTGAATCAGTCAAGTGTTCAATGAGAATCAGCTACAATCATGTGACAAGCCATTCTGAGCTTACAAATCTCTGAATCAGTCAACCGTTTGAATAGAATCAATAACAATCACATAACAAGCCATTCTAAGCTTACAAATTGCTGAATCGTTCAACCGTTCAATGAGAATCATCTACAATCACGTAACAAGCCATTCTAAACTTATAAATCACCGAAGTGGTCAACCATTTAATTATAATCAATTACAATCACATAACAAGCCATTCTGAGATTACAAATCACCAAAACGGTCAGCCATTCGATGAAAATCAGTTACAATCATGTAACAAGCCATTCTAAGCTTACAAATCAATGGATCGGTCAACTGTTCAATGAAAATCAATTACAATCACGTAACAAGTCATTTTGAGCTTACAAATAACTGAATCAGTCAACCGTTCGATGAGAATCAGCTACAATTACGTAAAATGTCATTTTAAGCTTAATCACTGAATCGGTCAACCATTTGATGAGAATAAACTACAATCACATAACAAGCCATTCTTAGCTTAGAAATCACCGAATCGGTCAACCATTCGATGACAATAAATAACAATCACATAACAAGCCATTCTGAGCCTACAAATCACTAAATTGGTCAACCGTTCGATTAGAATCAATAACAATCATATAACAAACCATTCTAAGCTTACAAATCACCAAACATTCAACCACTCGGTGAGAATCAGATAGAATCACCAAATCGGTCAGCCTTTCGATGACAATCATTTACAATCACGTAACAAGCCATTTTGAGCTTATAAATCACCGAATTGGTCAACCGTTTGATTAGAATCAATAATAATTACATAAAAAGCCATTATGAGCTCACAAATCACCGAATCATTCAACCATTCAATTATAATCAATTTCAATTACATAACAAGCCATTCTGAGATAACAAATCTCTGAATCGGTCAACCGTTCAATGGGAATCAATTACAATCATGTAACAAACCATTCTGAGCTTTGAAATCACTGAACTGGTCAACTGTTTGATAAGAATTAGCTACAATCATGTAAAAAGCCATTCTAAGCTTATAAATCACCGAATCTATCAACCGTTCGATGAGAATCAGCTACAATCACTTAAAAAGCCATTCTGCACTTACAAATCACCAAATCGGTCAACCGTTTGATTACAATCAATAACAATAACATAACAAGCCATTCTGAGCTTAAAAATAACTGAATCAGTCAAATATTCGACGAGAATAAGCTACACTCACGTAACAAGCTATTCTGAACTTACAAATCACCGAAGCGGTCAACCGTTTAATTATAATCAATTACAATCACATAACAAGCCATTCTGAGCTTACAAATTGCTGGATCAGTCAACCGTTCAATGAGAATCAATTGCAATAACGTAACAAGCGATTTTGAACTTACAAATTACCGAATTGGTCAACCATTCGATGAGAATCAGCTACAATTACGTAACAAGCTATTTAGAGCTTAAAAATCATTGAAATGATCAGTCGTTCAATGAGACTCAGCTACAATTATGTAACAAGCCATTATGAGCTTACAAATTATCAAATCGGTCAACCGTTCAATTAAAATCAATAAAAAACACATAACAAGCCATTCTAAGCTTACAAATCATCGAATCGGTCAACCGTTTGATGACAATCAATTACAATCACGTAAGAAGCCATTCAGAGCTTACAAATCACTAAATCGGTCAACGTTCAATTAGAATCAATAACAGTCACATAACAAGCTATTCTGAGCTTACAAATGACCGAATCGGTCATACGTTCGATGAGAATAATCTATAATCATGTAACAAGCCATTCTGAGCTTACAAATCACTGAAATAGTCATCGGTTTGATGAGAATCAATTACAAACACATAACAAGCCATTCTGAGCTTACAAATACCTGAATCGGTCAACCGTTTGATGACAATCATTTAGAATCACGTAACAAGCCATTCAGAGCTTAAAAATCATTGGATTAGTCAACCATTCAATGAGAATCAATTACAATCACGTAACAAGGGATTTTGAGCTTATAGATTACCGAATCAGTAAACCGCTTGATGAGAATCAACAACAATTACCTAACAAGCCATTGTGAGCTAACAAATCACCAAATCGGTCAACCATTCGATGAGAATAAACTATAATCACGTAACAAGCCATTCTGAGTGTACAAATCACCGACTCGGTCAACTATTCGATGACAATCAATTACAATCATGTAACAAGCTATTTTGAGCTTACAAATCACCGAATCAGTCAACATTCGATTAGAATCATTAATAGTCACATAACAAACCTTTCTGAGCTTACAAATCACTGAATCATTCAACCGTTAGATGAGAATCAATTACAATCACGTAACAAGGCATTCTGAACTTAGAAATAACTGAAGTGGTCAACCGTTCAATTATAATCAATTAATATCACATAACAAGCCATTTTGAGCTTACAAATCATTGGATCGGTCAACCGTTCTTTGAGAATCAATTACAATCATGTAACAAGTAATTTTGAGTTATAAATCACCGAATTGGTCAACCGATCGATGAGAATCAGCTACAATTACGTAACAAGTTATTCTGAGCTTACAAATCACCGAATTTGTCAACCGTTCGATTAGAATCAACAACAATCACATAACAAGCCACTCTGAGCTTACAAATCACTGAATCATTCAACCGTTCATTGAGAATCATCTACAATCACATAACAAGCCATTTTGAACTTACAAATCACCGAATCGGTCAACCATTAAATAAGAATTAGCTGCAATCATGTAACAAGCCATTCTGAGCTTACAAATAACCGAATCGGACAATTGTTCGATTAGAATCAATAACAATCACATAACAAGCCATTCTAAGCTTAAAAATCACTGAAGTGGTCATCTATTCAATGAGAATCAATTATAGTTACATAATAAGCCATTCTGAGCTTATAAATCACCGAATAGGTCAACCATTCGATGAGAATTAGCTACAATCACGTAACAAGCCATTCTGAGCTTACAAATTACCAAATCGGTCAACCGTTTGATGTCAATCAGTTAAAATTATGTAACAAACCATTATGAGCTTCAAAATCATTGGATCAGTCAAACGTTCAATGAGAATCAATTACAATCATGTAACAAGTGATTTTGATCTTACATATTACCGAATCGGTCAGCTGTTCGATGAGAATCAGCTACAATTATGTAACAAGCCATTATGGGCTTACAAATCACTGAATCGGTCAACCTTTCAATGAGAATAAACTACAATCATGTAACAAGCTATTTTGAGCTTATAAATCACTGAATCGGTCAACCATTCGATGACAATCAATTACAATCACGTAACAAGCTATTCTGAGCTTACAAATCACTGAATCGGTCAACGTTCGATAAGAATCAATAACAATCACATAACAAGCCATTCTGAGCTTAAAAGTCACCGAATTATTTAACCGTTGGATGAAAATCAGCTACAATCATGTAACAAGCCATTTTGAACTTACAAATCACCAAAGCGGTCAACCGTTCAGTTATAATCAATTACAATCACATAAAATACTATTCTGAGCTTACAAATCACTAGATTGGTCAACCATTCAATGAGAATCAATTACAATCATGTAACAACCGATTTTGAGCTTACAAATTACTGAATTGGTCAATCATTCGATGAGAATTAGCTATAATTATGTAACAAGCCATTCTGAGCTTACAAATCACCGAATCGGTCTACTGTTCAATGAAAATCAGCTACAATCATGTAACAAGACTTTTTGAGCTTACAAACACCCAAATCGGTCAACCATTCAATTAGAATCAATAACAATCACATAACAAGCCTTTTTGGGTGTACAAATCACCGAATCAGTTAACCATTCGATGACAATCAAATTAATATCACGTAACAAGCCATTCTGAGCTTACAAATTACTGAATCGATCAACATTCAATTAGAATCAATAACAATCACATAACAAGCCATTATGAGCTTACATATGACCAAAGCGGTCAACCGCTCAATTATAATCAATTACAATCACATAACAAGCCATTCTAAGCTTACAAATCACCAAACCGGTTAACCGTTAGATGAGAATCAATTACAATCATGTAACAAGCCATTCTGAGTTTAGAAATCACTAAATAAGTAAACCGTTCGATAAGAATCAACTACAATCAAGTAACAAGTCATTCTGAGTTTACAAATCACTGGATCAGTCAATCGTTCAATGAGAATCAATTACAATCACATAACAAGTGATTTTGAGCTTACAAATCACTGAATCGATCAACCGTTCGATGAGAATCAGCTACAATTATGTAACAAGCCATTCTAAGCTTACAAATCACTGAATCGATCAACCGTTTGATGAAAATATACTACAATCACATAACAAGCCATTCTGATCTTAGAAATCACCGAATAGGTCAACCATTCGTTAAGAATCAGCTACAATCAGGTAACAAGCCATTCTGAACTTACAAATCATGTTACAAGCTATTTTGAGCTTACAAATCATGGAATCGGTCAACCGTTCCATTAGAATCAATAACAATCACATAACAAGCCATTTTGAGCTTACAAATCACAGAATTGTTCAACCCTTGTATGAGAATCAGCTACAATCACGTAACAAGCCATTATGAACTTCCTAATCATTGAAGCGGTCAACCGAATTATAATCAATTACAATCACATAACAAGCTATTATGAGCTTACAAATCATCAAATCAATCAACCGTTCAATGAGAATCAATTACAATCATGTAACAAGTCATTTTGAGCTTAGAACTCACCAAATCGGTCAACTGTTTGATAAGAATCAGCTACAATCACATATCAAGCCATTCTGAACTTCCAAATCACCGAAGCGGTCAACCGTTCATATATAATCAATTACAAATACATAACAAGCCATTCTAAGCTTACAAATCACTGAATCAGTCAACCGTTTGATGAGAATCAATTACAATCATGTAACAAGCCATTATGAGCTTAAAAATCACCGAATTGGTCAACCGTTCGATAAGAATCAGCTACAATCACGTCAAAAGCTATTTTGAGCTTACAAATCACCAAATCGGTGAACCGTTCAATGAGAGTCAGCTACAATCACGTAAAAAGTCATTCTGAGCTTAAAAATCATCGAATCGATCAACTATTCGATTGGAATTAATAAAAATCACATAAGAAGCCATTTTAAGCTTACAAATGACCGAATCGATCAAACGTTCGATGATAATAAGCCCCAATTATGTAACAAGCCATTCTAAGTTTACAAATCACCAAAGTGGTCAACCATTTAATGAGAATTAATTACAATCACATAACAAGCCATTCTGAGTATACAAATCACCGAATTGGTCAACCGTTCGATGAGAATAAACTATAATCACGTAACAACCCATTCTGAGCTTACAAATCACCGAATCGGTCAACCGTTTGATGACAATCAATTATAATCACGTAACAAGTCATTCTTAGCTTACAAATCACTGAATCGATCAACCATTTGATTAGAATGAATAACAATCACATAACAAGATATTCTGAGCTTACAAATCACTGAATCGTTCAACTGTTCGATGAGAATCAGTTACAATCACATAACAAGCTATTCTGAACTTACAAATCACTGAATCTGTCAACCGTTCAATGAGAATCAACTACAATCATGTAACAAGCCATTCTGAGCTTACAAATCACCGAATCAGTCAATCGTTTGATTAGAATTAATAACAATCATATAACAAGCCATTCTGAGCTTACAAATCACCGAATCATTCAACCGTTGGATGAGAATCAGCTACAATCACGTAACAAGCCATTCTGAACTTACACATCATGGAAGCGGTCAACATTTTAATTATAATCAATTACAATCACATAACAAGGCATTCTAAGCTTACAAATCACCAAATTGGTCAACCATTCGATGAGAATCAATTACAGTCACGTAACAAACCATTCTGAGCTTAGAAATCACTGAATTGGTCAACTATTTGATAAAAATCAGCTACAATCACGTAACAAGCCATTCTGAGCTTACAAATCACCGAATCTATCAACTGTTCGATGAGAATCAGCTACAATCATGTAGAAAGTCATTCTCAGCTTACAAATCACTGAATCAGTCAACTATTCGATTAGAATCAATAACAATCACATAACAAGCCATTTTGAGCTTACAAATCCCTAAATCAGTCAACCGTTCGATGATAATCAATTCTAATCATGTAACAAGTCATTCTGAGCTTACAAATTGCCCAATCGATCAACTATTTGATTAGAGTCAATAACAATCACATAACAAGCCTTTCTGAGCTTAGAAATCATCAAATCAGTCAACCGTTTGATGACAATCATTTACAATCATGTAACAAGCCATTTTAAGCTTATAAATCACTAGATCGGTCAATCGTTCAATAAGAATCAATTACAATCATATAACAACCGATTTTGAGCTTAGAAATCACCGAATCGATCAACAATTTGATGAGAATCAGCTACAATTAAGTAACAAGCCATTCTGAGCTTACAAATCACCGAATAGGTCAACCATTCAATGAGAATCAGCTACAATCACGTAACAAGCCACTCTAAGCTTACAAATCACTAAATCAGTTAATCATTTGATGGCAATCAATTATAATCATGTAAGAAGTCATTCTGACCTTACAAATCACTAGATCGGTCAACCGTTCAATGAGAATCAATTACAATCACGTAACAAGCCATTCTGAGCTTACAAATTACCGAACCGATCAACCATTTGATCACAATCAGTTACAATCACGTAACAAGCCATTCTGACCTTATAAATCACTAGATCGGTCAATTGTTCAATGAAAATCAATTACAATCACCTAACAAGCAATTTTGAGCTTACAAATCACCGAATCGGTCAACCGTTCGATGATAATAAATTACAATCACGTAACAAGCCATTCTAAGCTTTCAAATTATGGAAGCGGTCAACCGTTCTATGACAATCAATTACAATCATGTAACAAGTCATTCTGAGCTTACAAATCAGTGAAGCGGTCAACCGTTTGATGACAATCAATTACAATCACGTAACAAGCCATTTTGAGCTTACGAATCAATGGATCGGTCAGCTATTCAATGAGAATCAATTACAATCATGTAACAAGCAATTCTGAGGTTACAAATCACTGAATCAATCAACCGGTTGATAAGACTAAACTACAATTACATAACAAGCCATTCTGAGCTAACAAGTCACTGAATCGGTCAACCGTTCGATGATAATTAATTACAATCATATAACTAGCCATTTTGAGCTTATAAATCACCGAATCAGTCAACCGTTCAATTAAAATGAATAACAATCACATAACAAGCCATTCTGAGCCTACAAGTCACTGAATCGTTCAACCGTTCGATGAGAATCAGCTGCAATCACGTAACAAGCCATTCTGAACATAAAAATCACTAAATCAGTCAACCATTCAATGAGAATCAGCTACAATCATGTAACAAGCTATTTTGAGCTTACAAATCACCAAATCGGTTAACCGTTCGATGAGAATCAATTACAATTATGTAACAAGTCATTCTAAACAATCAATTACAATTAAATGGCTTATGTTAACCGTTCGATGACAATCAATTACAACCATGTAACAAGCCATTTTTAGGTTACAAATCATCAAATCGGTCAACCGTTTAATTAGAATCAATAAAAATTATATAACAAGCCATTCTAAGTTTACAAATCACTTAATAGTTCAACCGTTTGATGAGAATCAACTACAATCACGTAAAAAGCTATTCTAAACTTAAAAATTACTAAATCGGTCAACCGTTCAATGAGAATCAGCTACAATCATGTAACAAGCCATTCTGAGCTTACAAATCACTGAATCAATCAACCGTTCGATTAGAATCAATAACAAGAAATTCTTAGCTTACAAATCACTGAATCGTTCAACCGTTGGATGAGAATCAGCTACAATAATGTAACAAGTCATTCTAATTTTACAAATCACTGAAGCGGTCAACCGTTCAATTATAATCAATTACAATCACATAACAAGCCATTCTGAGCTTACAAATCACTGAATCGGTCAACCATTCGATGAGAATCAATTACAATCATGTAACAAGCCATTTTGAGCTTAGAAATCACTGAATCGGTCAACCGTTCAATAAGAATCAGCTACAATCATGTAACAAGTCATTCTTAACTTACAAATCACTGAAGCAGTCAACTATTCAGTTATAATCAATTACAATTGTTAGAGTAGTCTTAGTATAGCTAATAATTAAATCATTTAATTATTAGTCTATTCTACTCTTTTCTTAAGTTATACTTAGGCAGCTTATTAGTCTTTAGGGTTTTTC
>MU228271.1:123042-137339 GCA_018584345.1 Thuja plicata
ATTAATGCCTTCATTAATATGAAGACCTTAAGCCCATGTCTCTCCCATGCCTTATTAATGCCTTGGACATTAAAGGCTCTTACATGTTCATTTATTGGGCCTCCTGATTCATAAATGAACCTTGTCCCCCTCTCTCTCTCCCATTCTTTTATAAATAGAAGCCTGTTTTGAGAGCAAATAAGCCTTCACTTGAGATTAGAAATGTATTGTTATGCTGCTAGATTAATCATAGAATTACATTCCATCTTTTATTACATGCTTTTACATTGTTCTCATTTCATCTTTTAGAGTTAAAAGGCATGTTTTTCCATCTTTTAGCTTGTTATTTAAATAAAAATCCTTCATGCTAGGTTGTATTCGTCACTGATTTATAGCATATTCTGAGGGCTAATATGTTGTTAATCACACTCCTTCTAGTTAGCAGGCAATAGGTCGGTTTTAGTGGGTTTACATACTTTTCTAACCCTTTTGGACTAATATAATGATCTATTGAGTGTTTGTGTTGATTCTGACAGGTACCCATTTACACACACACAGTTATGTGATTGTAATTGATTGTTACCAAACAGTTGACCGATTCGGTGATTTGTAAGCTCAGAATGGCTTGTTATGTGATTGTAGTTTATTCTCATCGAACGGTTGACTGATTCAGTGATTTGTAAGCTCAGAATGGCTTATTACATAATTCTAGCTAATTCTCATCGAACGGTTAACCAATTCGGTAATTTGTAAGCTCAAAATCACTTGTTACATAATTGTAATTGATTCTCATTGAACGGTTGACCAATCTAGTGATTTGTAAGCTCAGAATGGCTTGTTACATGATTATAACTGATTGTCATCAAACGGTTGATTGGTTCAGTGATTTGTAAGCTCAAAATGGCTTGTTATGTGATTATAGCTGATTCTCATTGAATGGTTGACATATTCGGTGATTTGTAAGCTCACAATGGCTTGTTATGTGATTGTAGTTTATTCTCATCGAACGGTCGACCGATTCAGTGATTTGTAAGCTCAGAATGGCTTGTTATGAAATTGTAGCTGATTCTCATCGAACGATTGACTGATTCGGTGATTTGTAAGCTCAAAATCACTTGTTACATGGTTGTAATTGATTCTCATTGAACGGTTGATCGATCCAGTGATTTGTAAGCTCAGAATGGCTTGTTACATGATTGTAGCTGATTCTGATCGAACGGTTGATCGATTCAATGATTTCTAAGCTCAGAATGGCTTGTTACGTGATTATAATTGATTCTCATCGAACGGTTGACCGATTCGGTGATTTCTAAGCTCAGAATAGCTTCTTACACGATTGGAGCTAATTCTCATTGGACGGTTAACCTATTCGGTGATTTGTAAGTTCAGAATGGCTTGTTATGTGATTGTAGCTGATTCTCATTGAACGTTTGAATGACTTGGTGATTTGTAAGTTCAGAATGGCTTTTTATGTGATTGTAGCTGATTCTCATCGAACGGTTGAATGATTCGGTGATTTGTAAGCTCAGAATGGCTTGTTATGTGATTGTTATTGATTCTAATCAAACGGTTGACCAATTCAGTGATTTGTAAGCTCAGATGGGCTTGTTACGTATTTGTAGCTGATTCTCATTGATCGATTGACTGATTCAGTGATTTGTAAGCTCAAAATTGCTTCTTACAAGATTGTAATTGATTCACATTGAACGGTTGACCGATCCAATGATTTGTAAGCTCAGAATGGATTGTTATGTGATTGTAATTGATTATAATTGAACGGCTGACCGCTTCAGTGATTTAGAAGTTTAGAATGGCTTGTTACATGATTATAGCTGATTCTCATCCAACGGTTGAACGATTCAGCAATTTGTAAGCTCAAAATGGCTTGATATGTGATTGTTATTGATTCTAATCTATCATTGAGTGATTCGGTGATTTGTAAGCTCAGAATGGCTTGTTATGTTTCTAGCTGATTCTCATCAAATGGTTGACGTATTCGGTGATTTGTAAGCTCAAAATGGCTTGTTATGTGATTGTTATTGATTCTCTTTGAACGGTTGATCAATTCGGTGATTTGTAAGCTCAAAATCACTTGTTACGTGATTGTAATTGATTCTCATTGAACCGTTGACCGATCTAATAATTTATAAGCTCAGAATGGCTTGTTACGTGATTGTAACTGATTGTCATCAAATGGTTGACCGATTCAGTGATTTGTAAGCTCAGAATGGCTTGTTACGTGACTGTAGCTAATTCACATCGAATGGTTGACCTAATCGGTGATTTGTAATCTCAGAATGACTTTTATATCATTGTAATTGATTCTCATCAAATGGTTGACCGCTTTCATGATTTGTAAGCTCAGAATAGCTTGTTACATGATTGTAGCTTATTCTCGTCGAACGTTTGACCGATTTGGTCATTTGTAAGCTCAGAATGACTTGTTACGTGATTGTAGCTGATTCTCATCAAACAGTTCAACGATTCGGTGATTTGTAAGCTCAAAATGGCTTGTTATGTGATTATTATTCATTCTAATCAAACGGTTGATCGATTCGATGATTTGTAAGCTCAAAATGGCTTGTTACATGATTTTATCTGATTCTCATCGAATGGTTGACCTATTCGGTGATTTGTAAGCTCAAAATCGCTTKTTATRTGATTGTAATTGATACTCATCRAAYGRTTGACCRCTTCTATGATTTGTAAGCTTAGAATRGCCTGTTACATGATTRTAGCTTATTCTCATTGAAYGTTTGACCGATTTGGTTATTTGTAAGCTTARAATGGCTTGTTATGTGATTGTTATTTATTATAATCGAAGAGTT
This sequence comes from Thuja plicata, assembly GCA_018584345.1. NCBI lineage: Eukaryota > Viridiplantae > Streptophyta > Pinopsida > Cupressales > Cupressaceae > Thuja > Thuja plicata. The sequence continues at coordinate 125,850 of MU228271.1, forward strand.
GACTGATTYAGTGATTTGTAAGGTYAGAATRGCTTTTTACGTGATTGTARCTRATTCTCATTGAATAGTTGACAGATTCGRTGATTTGTAAGCTCATAATGGCTTGTTACATGATTGTAGCTGATTCTCATTGAACGGTTTATCGATTCAGTGATTTGTAAGTTCAGAATGGCTTGTTACGTGATTGTAGCTGATTCTCATCRAACGATTAAATRATTTGGTAATTTATAAGCTCAGAATGGCTTGTTACGTGATTGTTATTGATTCTAATCAAACGGTTGACTGATTTGGTGATTTGTAAGCTCAGAATGGCTTGTTACGTGATTGTAATTGATTGTCATCAAATAGTTGGCCAATTCGGTGATTTGTAAGCTTAGAATGACTTGTTACATGATTATAGCTGATTCTCATTGAATGGTTGACCGATTCAGTGATTTGTAAGTTTAGAATGGCTTGTTACGTGATTGTAGCTGATTCTCATCAAACGGTTGAATGATTCGGTGATTTGTAAGCTCAGAATGGCTTGTTATGTGATTGTTATTCATTCTAATCGAACGGTTGACCGATTTGGTGAATTGTAAGTTCAGAATGGCTTGTTACATGATTGTAATTGATTGTCATCGAACGGTTGACCGATTTGGTGATTTGTTAGCTCTGAATGGCTTGTTATATGATTGTAGTTTATTCTCATCAAACGGTTGACCGATTCTGTGATTTAGCTCAGAATGGCTTGTTACGTAATTGTAGCTGATTCTCATCGTACGGCTGACTGATTCGGTCATTTGTAAGCTCAAAATCGCTTGTTACGTTATTTTAATTGATTCTCATTGAACAGTTGACCGATCGAGTGATTTGTAAGCTCAAAATGGCTTATTCCATGATTGTAACTGATTGTCATCAATCGGCTGACTGATTCGGTGATTTGTAACCTCAAAATGGGCTTTTACGTGATTGTAGCTAATTCTCATCAAACGGTTGACATAATCAGTGATTTGAAAGCTCAGAATGGTTTGTTACATAATTGTAACTGATTCTTATCAAACAGTTGAACTATTCGGTGATTTCTAAGCTCAGAATGGCTTGTTACGTGATTGTAATTGATTCTCATCGAACGGTTGACCGATTCTGTGATTTGTAAGCTCAGAATGGCTTGTTACGTGATTGTAATTGATTGTTACCAAATAGTTGACTGATTTAGTGATTGATTCTCAGCGAACGGTTGAACGATTCAGTGATTTGTAAGCTCAAAATGGCTTGTTATGTGATTGTTATTGATTCTAATCGAATAGTTGACCGATTCAGTAATTTGTAAGCTCAAAATGGCTTGTTACGTTATTGTAATTGATTGTTACCAAACAGTTGACCGATTCGGCGATTTGTAAGCTCAGAATGGCTTGTTATGTGATTGTAGTTTATTCTCATCGAACGGTTGACTGATTCGGTGATTTGTAAGCTCAGAATGGCTTGTTACGTAATTGTAGCTGATTCTCATCGAACGGTTGACCAATTCGGTGATTTGTAAGCTCAAAATAACTTGTTACATGATTGTAATTGATTCTCATTGAACGGTTGACCGATCTAGTGATTTGTAAGCTCAGAATGGCTTGTTACATGATTATAACTGATTGTCATCAAACGGTTGACTGGTTCAGTGATTTGTAAGCTCAAAATGGCTTGTTATGTGATTGTAGCTGATTCTCATCAAATGGTTGACGTATTCAGTGATTTGTAAGCTCAAAATGGCTTGTTATGTGATTGTAGTTTATTCTCATTGAACGGTCGACCGATTCGGTGATTTGTAAGCTCAAAATGACTTGTTATGAAATTGTAGCTGATTCTCATCGAATGATTGACCGATTCGGTGATTTGTAAGCTCAAAATCACTTATTACGTGATTGTAATTAATTCTCATTGAATGGTTGATTGATCTAGTGATTTGTAAGCTCAGAATGGCTTGTTATGTGATTGTAGCTGATTTTGATCAAACGGTTGATCAATTCGGTGATTTCTAAGCTCAGAATGGCTTGTTACGTGATTGTAATTGATTCTCATCAAACGGTTGACCGATTCGGTGATTTCTAAGCTCAGAATAGCTTGTTACATGATTGGAGATGATTCTCATTAGACGGTTGACCGATTCGGTGATTTGTAAGTTCAAAATGGCTTGTTATGTGATTGTAGCTGATTCTCATCGAACGGTTGAATGATTTGGTGATTTGTAAGTTCAGAATGGCTTTTTATGTGATTGTAGCTGATTCTCATCGAACGGTTGAATGATTTGGTGATTTGTAAGCTCAGAATGGCTTGTTATGTGATTGTTATTGATTCTAATCAAACGGTTGACCGATTCGGTGATTTGTAAGCTCAGAAGGGCTTGTTACGTATTTGTAGCTGATTCTCATCAATTGATTGACCGATTCAGTGATTTGTAAGCTCAAAATCACTTCTTACAAGATTGTAATTGATTCACATTGAACGGTTGACTGATCTAGTGATTTGTAAGCTCAGAATGGCTTGTTATGTGATTGTAATTGATTATAATTGAACGGTTGACCGCTTCAGTGATTTGAAAATTCAAAATGTCTTGTTACATGATTATAGCTGATTCTCATCCAACGGTTGAATGATTTGGCAATTTGTAAGCTCAAAATGGCTTGTTATGTGATTGTTATTGATTCTAAACTAATGTTGAGTGATTTGGTGATTTGTAAGCTCAGAATGGCTTGTTATGTTTGTAGCTTATTCTCATCAAATGGTTGACGTATTCGGTGATTTGTAAGCTCAAAATGGCTTGTTATGTGATTGTTATTGATTCTCTTTGAACGGTTGATCAGTTCGGTGATTTGTAAGCTCAAAATCACTTGTTACATGATTGTAATTGATTCTCATTAAACCATTGACCGATCTAATGATTTGTAAGCTCAGAATGGCTTGTTACGTGATTGTAACTGATTGTCATCAAACGGTTGACTGATTCGGTGATTTGTAAGCTCAGAATGGCTTGTTACATGACTGTAGCTGATTCACATCGAATGGTTGACCTAATCGGTGATTTGTAACCTCAGAATGGCTTGTTATGTCATTGTAATTGATTCTCATCGAACGGTTGACTGCTTTGATGATTTGTAAGCTCAGAATGGCTTGCTACATGATTGTAGCTTATTCTCATCGAACGTTTAACTGATTTGGTCATTTGTAAGCTTAGAATGACTTGTTACATGACTGTAGTTGATTCTCATCAAACGGTTCAATGATTCGGTGATTTGTAAGCTCAGAATGGCTTGTTACATGATTGTAATTGATTGTCATCAAATGGTTGACCAATTTTGTGATTTGTAAGCTTAGAATAGCTTGTTACGTTATTGTAGTTGATTGTCATCAAATGGTTGACCTATTCGGTGATTTGTAAGCCCAGAATGGCTTGTTATGTGATTGTAGTTTATTCTCATGGAACGGTTGACTGCTTCGTTGATTTATAAGCTCAAAATAGCTTGTTACATGATTGTAATTGATTGTAATCAAACGGTTGACCGATTTGGTGATTTGTAAGCTCATAATGGCTTATTACCTAACTGTAGCTTATTCTCATCAAATGGTTGACCTATTCGGTGATTTGTAAGCTCAAAATCACTTGTTATGTGATTGTAATTGATTCTCATTGAATGATTGACTGATCCAGTGATTTGTAAGCTCAGGATGGCTTGTTACGTGATTGTAACTGATTGTCATCAAATGGTTGATCGATTCAATGATTTGTAAGCTCATAATAGCTTGTTACATCATTATAGCTGATTCTCATTGAATGGTTGACCAATTTGGTAATTTGTAAGCTCAGGATGGCTTGTTAGGTGGACCGCTTCGGTGATTTGTAAGCTCAGAATGGCTTGTTACATGATTGTAGCTTATTCTCATCGAACGTTTGGCTGATTCGGTCATTTGTAAGCTTAGAATGGCTTGTTATGTGATTGTTATTGATTATAATAAAATGGTTGACCGATTCGGTACTTTGTAAGCTTAGAATGGCTTTTTACCTTGTTGTAGCTAATTTTCATTGAACGATTAATAGATTCGGTGATTTGTAGGTTGAGAATGGCTTGTTATGTGATTGTAGTTGATTCTCATCAAACGATTGAATGACTCAGTGATTTGTAAGCTCAGAATGACCCTTTATGTGATTGTTATTGATTCTAATGGAATGGTTGACCAATTTGCTGATTTGTAAGCTCATAATGGCTTGTTACATGATTATAGTTGATTCTCATTAAACAGTTGACCAATTTGGTGATTTGTAAGCTCAAAATGGCTTGTTACATGATTGTAGCTGATTCTCATTTAATGGTTGACCAATTCAGTGATTTGTAAGTTTAGAATGGCTTGTTACGTGATTATAGTTGATTCTCATCGAACGGTTGAATGACTCAGTGATTTGTAAGCTCAGAATGACCCTTTATGTGATTATTTTTTATACTAATGGAATGGTTGACCAATTTGGTGATTTGTAAGCTCAGAATGGCTTATTACATGATTGTAGCTGATTCTCATTAAATAGTTGACCAATTCAGTGATTTGTAAGCTCAGAATGGCTTGTTACATGATTGTAGCTAATTCTCATTGAATGGTTGACCGATTTAGTGATTTGTAAGTTTTGAATGGCTTCTTATGTGATTATAGCTGATTCTCATCGAACGGTTGAATTATTCGGTGATTTATAAGCTCATAATGGCTTGTTATGTGATTGTTATTCATTCTGATCGAACGGTTGACCGATTCAGTGATTTGTAAGCTCAGAATGGCTTGTTATGTGATTGTAATTGATTGTCATTGAACGGTTGACCGATTCGGTGATTTGTAAGTTCAGAATGGCTTGTTACGTGATTGTAGCTAATTCTCATCGAATGGTTGACCTATTCAGTGAGTTATAAGCCCAGAATGGCTTGTTATGTGATTGGAATTCATTATCATCAAACAGTTGACCACTTCATTGATTTTTAAGCTCAGAATGGCTTACTACGTGATTGTAACTAATTATCATCAAACGGTTGACCGATTTGGTCATTTGTAAGCTCAAAATGGCTTGTTACCTAATTGTAGCTTATTCTCATCGAATGGTTGACCTATTCGGTGATTTGTAAGCTCAAAATCGCTTGTTATGTGATTGTAATTGATTCTCATTGAACGGTTGACCGATACAGTGATTTGTAAGCTCAAAATGGCTTGTTACGTGATTGTAACTGATTGTCATCAAACGGTTGACCAATTCGGTGATTTGTAAGCTCAAAATAGCTTGTTACATGATTGTAGCTGATTCTCATCGAATGGTTGACCAATTCAGTGATTTGTAAGCTTAGAATGGCTTGTTAGGTGGATCACTTCAGTGATTTGTAAGCTCAGAATGGCTTGTTACATGATTATAGCTTATTCTCATCGAACGTTTGGGTGATTCGGTCATTTGTAAGCTCAGAATGGCTTGTTATGTGATTGTTATTGATTCTAATAAAATGGTTGACCGATTTGGTAATTTGTAAGCTCATAATGGCTTTTTATGTGATTATAGCTGATTGTCATCGAACGGTTAATAGATTCGATAATTTGTAAGCTTAGAATGGCTTGTTACATGATTGTAGCTGATTCTTATCAAATGTTGACCGATTCAGTGAGTTCTAAGCTCAGAATGGCTTGTTACATGATTGTAATTGATTCTCATTGAACGGTTGACCAATTTGATGATTTGTAAGCTCAGAATGGCTTATTATGTGATGGTAATTGATTATAATTGAATGGTTGACCGCTTCGATGATTAGTAAGTTCAAAAAGGCTTCTTATGCGATTGTAGCTGATTCTCATCCAATGGTTGAATGTTTCAGCAATTTGTAAGCTCAGAATGGCTTGTTATATGATTGTTATTGATTCTAATCGAACTATTCACCAATTCAGTGATTTGTAAGCTCAGAATGGCTTTTTACATGATTGTAGTTGATTCTCATTAGACAGTTGACCGATTCAGTGAATTGTAAGTTTAGAATGGCTTATTACGTGATTATAGCTCATTCTCATCGAACGGTTGACCGATTCGGTGATATGTAAGATCAAATGGCTTGTTATGTGATTATTATTGATTCTAATCGAATGGTTGACTGATTCGGTGAATAGTAAGTTCAAAATAGCTTATCACGTGATTATAGCTGATTCTCATCCAACGGTTGAACGATTCAGTGCTTTGTAAGTTTAGAATGGCTGGTTATATTATTTTTATTGATTCTAATCGAACGGTTAACCGATTCGGTGATTTGTAAGCTCACAATGGATTGTTACATGATTGTAGCTAATTCTCATTGAATGGTTGATTGATTCGGTGATTTCTAAGTTCAAAATGGCTTGTTACGTGATTGTCGCTGATTCTCATCGAACGGTTGACCGATTGGGTGATTTGTGAGCTTAGAATGGCTTGTTATGTGATTGTTATTGATTCTAATTGAATGGTTGACCGATTTGGTGATTTGTAAGCTCAGAATGGCTTGTTACATGATTGTAATTGATTGTCATCGAACGGTTGACCGATTCGGTGATTTGTAAGCTTATTGATTATAATTGAACGGTTGACCGCTTCGGTGATTTGTAAGTTCAGAATGGCTTGTTACATAATTGCAGCTGATTCTCATCCAACAGTTGAACGATTCAGTAATTTGTAAGCTGATAATAGCTAGTTATGTGATTGTTATATATTCTAATTGAACGATTGACTGATTCGGTGATTTGTAAGCTCAGAATGGCTTGTTACATGAATGTTGTTGATTTTCATTGAACAGTTGACCGATTCGGTAATTTGTAAGTTCAGAATGGCTTCTTATGTGATTGTAGCTGATTCTAATCGAATGGTTGAATGATTCAGTGATTTGTAAGGTCAGAATGGCTTGTTATGTGATTGTTATTGATTCTAATCGAACGGTTGACCGATTCGGTTATTTGTAAGCTCAGAATGGTTTGTTACATGATTGTAGTTGATTCTCATTGAACGATTGATTAATTTGGTTATTTGTAAGTTTAGATTGGCTTGTTACATGATTGTAGCTTATTCTCATCTAACGGTTGAATGATTCGATGATTTGTAAGCTTAGAATGGCTTGTTATGTGATTGTTATTGATTCTAATCAAACGGTTGACCGATTTGGTGATTTGTAAGTTCAGAATGGCTTGTTACGTGATTGTAATTGATTGTCATCAAACGGTTCACCGATTCGATGATTTATAAGCTCAGAATGGCTTGTTACATGATTGTAGTTTATTCTCATCGAACAGTTCACCGATTCGATGATTTAGCTCAGAATGGCTTGTTACGTAATTATAGCTTATTCTTATCGAACGGTTGACTGATTCGGTCATTTGTAAGCTCAAAATCACTTTTTACATTATTGTAATTGATTCTCATTGAATAATTGACCGATCGAGTGATTTGTAAGCTGAGAATGGCTTGTTACGTGATTGTAACTGATTGTGATCAATCAGATGACTGATTCGGTGATTTGTAACCTCATAATGGCTTTTTACATGATTGTACCTAATTCTCATCAAACAGTTGACATAATCGGTGATTTAAAAGCTCAAAGTGGCTCGTTACGTGATTATAGCTGATTCTTATCGAACGGTAGACTGATTTGGTGATTTCTAAGCTCAGAATGGCTTGTTACATGAATGTAATTGATTCTCATCGAACAATTGACCGATTCAGTGATTTGTAAGCTTAGAATGGCATGTTATGTGATTGTAATTGATTATAATTAAACGGTTGACCACTTTGGTGATTTATAAGTTCAAAATGGCCTATTATGTGATTGTAGCTGATTTTCAGCCAACGGTTCAATGATTCAGTGATTTGTAAGCTCAGAATGGCTTGTTATGTGATTGTTATTGATTCTATTCAAATGGTTGACCGATGTGGTGATTTGTAAGCTCAAAATGGCTTGATACATGATTGTAGTTGATTCTCATTGAACGATTCACTAATTAGGTGATTTGTAAGGTCAGAATGGCTTGTTACATGATTGTAGCTTATACTCATCAAACGATTCAATGAGTCGGTGATTTGTAAGCTCAAAATGGCTTGCTATGTGATTGTTATTGATTCTAATCGAACAGTTGACCATTTCAATGATTTGTAAGCTCAGAAAGGCTTGTTATGTGATTGTAGTTTATTCTCATCGAACGGTTGATCGATTCAGTGATTTGTAAGCTCAGAATGGCTTGTTACATAATTATAGTTGATTCTCATCAAATGGTTGACCGATTCAGTGATTTGTAAGCTCAAAATTGCTTATTATGTGATTGTAATTGATTATAATTGAACCGTTGACCGATTCAGTGATTTGTAAGGTCATAATGGTTTTTCACATGATTGTAGCTAATTCTAATCGAACAATTGACATATTCGATGATTTCTAAGCTTAGAATGGCTTGTTACGTGATTGTAGCTGATTCTTATCGAATGGTTGACCAATTCGGTGATTGATTCTCAGCGAACAGTTGAACGATTCAGTGATTTGTAAGCTCATAATGGCTTGTTATGCGATTGTAGTTTATTCTCATCGAACGGTTGACTGATTCAGTGATTTGTAAGCTCAGAATGGCTTGTTACATAATTGTAGCTGATTCTCATTAAACGGTTGACCGATTCGGTGATTTGTAAGCTCAAAATCACTTGTTACATGATTGTAATTGATTCTAATTGAATAGTTGACCGATCTAGTGATTTGTAAGCTCAGAAGTTACCTGATTGTAGTTGATTCTTATCAAACGGTTGACCAATTTAGTGATTTCCAAGCTCAGAATAGCTTGTTACATGATTGTAATTGATTCTCATCGAACGATTGATCGATTCGGTGATTTGTAAACTTAGAATAGCTTGTTACACGATTGGAGCTGATTCTCACTGAACGGTTGACCGATTCAGTGATTTGTAAGTTCAAAATAGATTGTTACATGATTGTAGCTGATTCTCATCCAACGGTTGAATGATTCAGCAATTTGTAAGCTCAGAATGGCTTGTTATGTGATTGTTATTGATTCTAATTGAACGTTGAGCGATTTGGTGATTTGTAAGCTCAGAATGGCTTGTTACGTGATTGTAGTTGATTCTCATCAAATGGTTCACGTATTCGGTGATTTGTAAGCTCAAAATGACTTGTTATATAATTGTTATTAATTCTCTTCGAACGATTGATCAATTCGGTGATTTGTAAGCTCAAAATCACTTGTTACCTGATTGTAATTGATTCTCATTGAACAGTTGACCGATCCAATGATTTGTAAGTTCAGAATAGCTTGTTACGTGATTGTAAAATATTGTCATTAAACGGTTGACTGATTCGGTGATTTGTAAGCTCAGAATGGCTTGTTATGTGATTGTAGCTGATTCACATTGAATGGTTGACCTATTCGGTGATTTGTAATCTCAGAATGGCTTGTTATGTGATTGTAATTGATTCTCATCGAACGGTTGACCGCTTTGGTGATTTGTAACCTCAGAATGGCTTGTTACATGATTGTAGCTTATTCTCGATGAACATTTGATCGATTCAATCATTTGTAAGCTAGAAATGGCTTGTTATGTGATTGTTATTGATTCTAATCGAACATTGACTGATTCGGTGATTTGTAAGCTCATAATGGCTTGTTACATGATTGTAATTGATTGTCATTGAACAGTTGACCGATTCAGTGATTTGTACGCTCAGAAAGACTTGTTATGTGATTGTTATTGATTCTAATCAAATGGTTGACTGATTCGGTGGTTTGTAAGCTCATAATGGCTTTTTACATGATTGTAGTTGATTCTCATTAAACAGTTGACCGATTCAGTGATTTTTAAGCTCATAATGGCTTGTTACATAATTGTAGCTAATTTTCATCAAACGGTTGACCAATTCAGTGATTTGTAAGCTCACAATCGCTTGTTACATGATTGTAATTGATTCTCATTGAATGGTTGACCGATCCAGTGATTTATAAGCTCAGAATAGTTTTTTATGTGATTGTAATTGATTATAATTGAACGGTTGATCACTTTGGTGATTTGTAAGTTTAGAATGGCTTGTTACGTGATTGTAGCTGATTCTCATCCAATGGTTGAATGATTCGGTGATTTTTAAGCTCATAATGGCTTGTTATGTGATTGTTATTGATTCTAATTGAACATTGACCGATTCGCTGATTTGTAAGCTTAGTATGGCTTGTTACATGATTGTAGCTGATTCTCATCGAATGGTTGACCTATTCGGTGCTTTGTAAGCTCAGAATGGCTTGTTATGTAATTGTAATTGATTTTCATCGAACGGTTGACTGCTTCGGTGATTTATAAGCTTAGAATGGTTTGTTACATGATTGTAGCTTATTCTCATCAAACATTTGACCGATTCGGTCATTTGTAAGCTCAGAATGGCTTGTTATTGATTGTAATCAAACGGTTGACCAAATCGGTGATTTGAAAGCTCAGAATGGCTTGTTACATAATTGTAGCTGATTCTCATTGAATAGTTGACCGAGTCGGTGATTTGTAAGTTTAGAATGTTTTGTTACGTGATTGTAGCTGATTCTCATCGAACGGTTGAACGATTCAGTGATTTGTCAGCTCATAATGGGTTAGATGATTATTATTGATTCTAATCAAACGGTTGACCAATTTGGTGATTTATAAGCTCAGAATGGCTTGTTACGTGATTGTAATTGATTGTTATTGAATGGTTGACCGATTCGGTGATTTGTAAGCTCAAAATGGCTTGTTACATGATTGTAGTTTATTCTCATCGCACGGTTGATCGATTCAGTAATTTGTAAGCTTAGAATGGCTTGTTACGTAATTATAGCTAATTCTCATTGAAGAGTTGACCGATTCGGTGATTTGTAAGCTCAAAATCACTTGTTACGTGATTGTAATTGATTCTCATACAAGGTTGACCAATGGAGTGATTTGTAAGCTCAAAATGGCTTGTTATGTGATTGTAACTGATTGTCATCAAACGATTGAATGATTTGGTGATTTGTTAGCTCAAAATAGCTTCTTATGTGATTGTTATTGATTCTAATTAAACGGTTGACCAATTCAGTTATTTGTAAGCTCAGAATGGCTTGTTACATGATTGTAATTGATTGTCATCGAACGGTTGACCAAATTGGTGATTCGTAAGCTCAGAAAGGCTTATTATTTAATTGTAGTTTATTCTCATCGAGCGGTTGACCGATTCAGTGATTTGTAAGCTCAGAATGACTTGTCACATAATTGTAGCTTATTCTAATCGAACGTTTGACCGATTCAGTCATTTGTAAGCTCAGAATGGCTTGTTATGTGATTGTTATTGATTTTAATCAAATGATTGACCGATTCGGTGATTTGTAAGCTCAAAATTAGTTGTTACGTGATTGTAATTGATTCTCATTGAACGGTTGACCGATCTAGTGATTTGTAAGCTCAGAATGACTTGTTACGTGATTGTAACTGAT
>MU228271.1:137726-179019 GCA_018584345.1 Thuja plicata
CAGTGATTTGTAAGCTCAGAATGGCTTGTTACATGATTGTAGCTAATTCTTACCAAACGGTTGACCGATTCAGTGATTTCTAAGCTCAGAATGGCTTGTTACTTGATTGTAATTGATTCTCATCGAATGGTTGACCGATTTAGTGATTTGTAAGCTCAAAATATGTGATTGTAACAGTTGACCACTTTGGTTATTTGTAAGCTCCAATGGCTTGTTCAATAATTGCAGCTGATTCTCATTTAACGGTTGATCGATTCGATAATTTGTCAGTTTAGAATGGCTTGTTACATGATTGTAGTTGATTCTCATTTAATGGTTGACTGATTCAGTCATTTGTAAGCTCAGAATGGCTTGTTATATGATTGTTATTGATTCTAATCGAATGGTTGACCAATTCGGTGATTTCTAAGTTCAGAATGGTTTGTTACATGATTGTAATTAATTATCATTGAATTGTTTACCGATTCGATGATTTGCAAGATCAGAATGGCTTGTTACGTGATTGTAGTTTAATCTCATCGAACGATTGATCGATTCAGTTATTTGTAAGCTCAGAATGGCTTCTTACATAATTGTAGCTGATTCTCATCGATCAATTGACCGATTTGATGATTTGTAACCTTAAAATTCCTTGTTACATGATTGTAATTGATTCTAATGGAACGGTTGACCAATCCAATGATTTGTAACCTTAGAATGGCTTGTTATGTGATTGTAATTGATTATAATTGAACGGTTGACCGCTTCGGTGATTTGTAAGTTCAGAATGCCTTGTTACGTGATTATAGCTGATTCTCATCCAACGGTTGAACGATTCAGTGATTTGTAAGCTCAGAAAGTCTAGTTATGTGATTGTTATTGATTCTAATTGAACGTTGACTGATTCGGTGATTTGTTAGCTCAGAATGGATTGTTACATGATTGTAATTGATTGTCATCGAAAAATTAATTGACTCAGTGATTTGTAAGCTCAAAATAGCTTGTTACGTGATTGTAGTTTATTCTCATTGAATGGTTGACCAATTCGGTGATTTGTAAGCTCAGAATGGCTTGTTACATAATTATAGTTGATTCTCATCGAACGCTTGACCAATTCAGTAATTTGCAAGCTCAAAATCACCTATTACGTGATTGTAATTGATTCTCAGTGAATGGTTGACTAATCCAATGATTTTTAGGCACAGAATGGCTTGTTACGTAATTGTAACTGATTATCATCAAGCGTTTGACCGATTTGGGTATTTGTAGGCTTAGAATGGCTTTTTACGTGATTGTAGCTGATTCTCATCGAATGGTTGGCCTATTCGATGATTTCTAAGCTCAAGATGGCTTGTTATGTGATTGTAATTGATTCTCATCGAACGGTTGACCGCTTTGGTGATTTGTAAGATCAGAATGGCTTGTTACATGATTGTAGGTTATTCTCATTAAATGTTTGACTGATTCAGTGATTTGTAAGCTTGGAATGCCTTGTTATGTGATTGTTATTGATTCTAATCAAACGTTGACCAATTTAGTGATTTGTAAGCTCAGAATGGCTTCTTACGTGATTGTAATTGATTGTCATCAAACGGTTGACCGATTCGGTGATTTGTAAGCTCAGAATGGCTTGTCATGTGATTGTTATTAATTCTAATTGAACAGTTGACTGATTCGGTAATTTGTAAGGTCAGAATGGCTTATTACATGATTGTAGCTGATTCTCATTGAACAGTTGACCGATTTAGTGATTTGTAAGCTTTGAATGGCTTGTTACGTAATTGTAGCTGAGTCTCATCGAACGGTTGACCAATTCGGTGATTTGTAAGCTCAAAATCACTTGTTATGTGATTGTAATTGATTCTCATTGAACGGTTGACTGATCCAGTGATTTGTAAGCTCAAAATGGCTTGTTATGTGATCGTAATTGATTATAATTGAATGGTTGACCGCTTCAATGATTCGTAAGTTTAGAATGGCTTGTTACATGATTGTAGCTAATTCTCATCCAACGGTTGAACGATTTGACGATTTCTAAGCTCAGAATGGCTTGTTATGTGATTGTTATTGATTCTAATCGAACGTTGACCGATTCGGTGATTTGTAAGCTCAGATTGGCTTGTTACATGATTGTAGCTTATTCTTATCGAACGTTTGACCGATTCAGTTATTTGTAAGCTCAGAATGGCTTGTTATGTTATTGTTATTGATTATAATTGAAAGGTTGACCGATTTGGTGATTTGTAAATGCAAAATAGCTTTTTAAGTGATTGTAGTTGATTCTCATTGAACGGTTGAAAGATTCGGTGATTTGTAAGCTCAGAATGGCTTGTTACATGATTGTAGCTGATTCTTATTGAACGGTTGACCGATTCGGTGATTCCTAAGCTTAGAATGGCTTGTTACATGATTCTAATTGATTCTCATCGAACGGTTGACCGATTTGGTGATTTTATACCTTAGAAATGCTTGTTATGTAATTGAAATTGATTATAATTGAACGGTTGAACGATTCGGTGATTTGTGAGCTCATAATTGTTTGTTATGTGATTATTATTGATTCTAGTCAAACGGTTGACCGATTTGGTGATTTGTAAGCTCAGAATGGCTTGTTACGTGATTGTAAATGGTTGTCATCGAATAGTTGACTGATTCGGTCATTTGTAAGCTCAGAATAGCTTGTTACATGATTGTAGTTTATTCTCATTGAACGGTTGATCAATTCAATAATTTGTAAGCTTAGAATTGCTTGTTACGTAATTGTAGCTAATTCTCATCGAACGGTTGACCGATTTGGTGATTTGTAAGCTCAAAATCGCTTGTTACATGATTGTAATTGATTCTCATTGAACAGTTGACCGATCCAGTGATTTGTAAGCTCAGAATGGCTTGTTACATGATTGTAACTGATTGTCATCAAACAGTTGACTGATTCGGTGATTTGTAACTTCAAATGGCTTGTTACGTGATTGTAGCTGATTCTCATTAAACGGTTGAATGTTCCATGATTTGTAAGCTGAAAATGGCTTGTTATGTGATTTTTATTGATTCTAATCAAACGGTTGACCGGTTCGGTGATTTGTAAGCTCAGAATGGCTTGTTATGTGATTGTAATTGATTATCATCAAACGGTTGACTGATTCGGTGATTAAGCTCAGAATGGCTTGTTACATAATTATAGTTGATTCTCATCGAACGGTTGACTGATTCAATTATTTGTAAGCTCAAAATCACTTGTTACGTGATTTTAATTGAGTCTCATTGAACGGTTGACCGATCCATTAATTTGTAAGCTCTGAATGTCTTGTTACATGATTGTAAATGATTCTCATCGAACGGCTGACCGATTCGGTGATTTGTAAGCTCTGAATGGCTTCTTATGTGATTGTAATTGATTATAATTAAACGGTTGACCGCTCCAGTGATTTATAAGTTTAGAATGGATTGTTACGTGATTGTAGATGATTCTCATCCAACGGTTGAACAATTCAGTAATTTGTAAGCTCAGAATGGCTTGTTATGTGATTGTTATTGTTTCTATCTGAATGGTTGATCGATTCGGTGATTTGTAAGCTCAAAATGGCTTGTTACATGATTGTAGCTGATTCTCATTGAACGGTTGACTGATTCGGTGACTTGTAAGTTCATAATTGCTTGTTACATAATTGTAGCTTATTCTCATCAAAGGTTTGATCGATTCAGTCATTTGTAAGCTCAAAATAGCTTGTTATGTGATTGTTAGTGATTCTAATCAAACGGTTAACTGATTCGATGATTTGTAAGTTCATAATGGCTTTTTACGTGATTGTAGCTTATTCTCATCGAACTGTTGACCACTTCAGTGATTTGTAAGCTCAGAATGGCTTGTTACATGATTGTAGCTTATTCTCATTGAAGGTTTGACCGATTTGGTCATTTGTAAGCTCAAAATGGCTTGTTATGTGATTGTTATTGATTCTAATCAAACGGTTGACAGATTTGGTGATTTGTAAGCTTAGAATGGCTTGTTATGTGATTGTTATTAATTCTAATCGAACGGTTGACCGATTCAGTGATTTGTAATCTCAGAATGGCTTGTAGCTTATTGTCATCGAACGTTTGACCGATTCATTCATTTTTAAGCTCAAAAAGGCTTGTTATGTAATTGTTATTGATTCTCACCGAACAGTTGGCCAATTCGGTGATTTGTATGCCTAGAATGGCTTGTTATGTGATTGTAATTGATTAGAATTGAACGGTTGACCACTTCATTGATTTGTAAGTTCAGAATGGCTTGTTACGTGATTGTAGCTTATTCTCATCCAATGGTTGAAAAATTCAGCGATTTGTAAGCTCAGAATGACCTGTTATGTCATTGTTATTTATTGTAATCAAATGGTTGACAAATTTGGTGATTTATAAGCTTAGAATGGCTTGTTACATGATTGTAGCTGATTCTCATTGAACGGTTGATCGATTCGGTGATTTGTAAGTTTAGGATGACTTGTTACGTTATTGTAGCTGATTCTCATCGAATGGTTGATCAATTCGGTGATTTGTAAGCTCAGAATGGCTTGTTATGTGATTGTAATTGATTGTCATCGAATAGTTGACCGATTCAGTGATTTGTAAGCTCAAAATGGCTTGTTACGTGATTGTCATTTATTCTCATTGAACAATTGACCAATTCGGTGATTTGTAAGCTCAGAATAACTTGTTACATAATTGTACCTGGTTCTCATCGAACAGTTGACAGATTCGGTGATTTGTAAGCTCAAAATCAGTTGTTACATGATTGTAATTGATTCTCATTGAACGGTTGACCCATCCAGTGATTTGTAAGCTCAGAATGGCTTGTTATGTGATTGTAACTGATTGTCATCAAAGGGTTGACCGGTTCGGTGATTTGTAAGCTCAGAATGGCTTGATACGTAATTGTAGCTGATTCTCATCAAATGGTTGACCTATTCATTGATTTGTAAGCTCAGAATGCTTGTTATGTGATTGTAATTGATTCTCATCGAACAGTTGACCGATTCAGTTATTTTTAAGCTCTGAATTGTTATGTGATTGTAATTGATTATAATTGAACAGTTGACCATTTCGGTGATTTGTAAGTTCAGAATGTCTTGTTACATGATTGTAGTTGATTCTCATCCAAGGGTTGAATGATTCGGTGATTTGTAAGCTCAGAATGGCTTGTTATGTGATTGTTATTGATTCTAATCGAAAGGTTGACTGATTCAGTGATTTGTAAGCTCGGAATAGCTTTTTTACATGAGTGGAGCTTATTCTCATTAAATAGTTGACCGATTCAGATATTTTTAAGCTGAGAATGGCTTCTTATGTGATTGTTATTGATTCTAATCGAACGGTTGACCAATTTGGTGATTTGTAAGCTTAGAATGGCTTGTTACATGATTATAGTTTATTTTCATCGAACTGTTGACCGATTCAGAGATTAGTAGGCTCATAATGGCTTGTTACATAATTGTAGCTGATTCTCATCGAACGGTTGACTGATTTGTTAATTTGTAAGTTCAAAATCTCTTGTTACGTCACTGTAATTGATTCTTATTGAACGGTTGACCGATCGAATGATTTGTAAGCTCATAATGGCTCGTTACATGATTGTACATGTATTTCATCAAACGGTTGACTGATTCAGTGATTTGTAAGCTCAGAATGGCTTTTTACGTGATTGTAGTTGATTCTCATCGAATGGTTGACCTATTCAGTGATTTGTAAGCACAGAATGGCTTGTTATATGATTGTAATTGATTCTCATCAAACAGTTGACCGCTTCAGTGATTTGTAAGCTTAGAATGGCTTGTTACATGTTTGTAGCTTATTCTCATCGAACGTTTGACATATACTATCATTTGTAAGCTCAGAATGACTTGTTATGTGATTGTTATTGATTATAATTGAACGGTTGACCGCTTCAGTGGTTTGTAAGTTTAGAATGGCTTGTTACATGATTGTAGTTGATTCTCATCCAACGGTTGAATGATTCAATGATTTCTAAGCTCAGAATGGCTTGTTATGTGATTGTTATTGATTCTAACCAAACGGTTGATAGATTCGGTGATTTGTAAGCTCAGAATGTCTTTTTAAGAGATTGTAGCTGATTCTCATCGAACGGTTGATAGGTTCGATGATTTATAAGCTCAAAATGGCTTGTTACATGATTGTAGTTGATTCTCATCCAATGGTTGAACGATTCGGCGATTTGTAAGGTCAGAATGGCTCGTTATGTGATTGTTATTGATTCTAATCAAACGGTTGACCAATTCGGTGATTTTTAATCTCAAAATGGCTTGTAGCTTATTCTCATCAAATGTTTGACCGATTCGGTCATTTGTAAGTTCAAAAAGGCTTGTTATGTAATTGTTATTGATTCTCACCCAATGGTTGACCGATTCAATGATTTGTATGCCCAAAATGGCTTGTTATGTGATTGTAATTGATTATAATTGAATGGTTGACCGCTTCGGTGATTTGTAAGTTTAGAATGGCTTGTTACATGATTGTAGCCGATTCTCATCCAAGGGTTAAAAAATTTGGCGATTTATAAGCTTAGAATGGCCTGTTATGTGATTGTTATTTATTCTAATCGAACGGTTGACCGATTCGGTGATTTTTAAGCTCTAATGGCTTATTTTAAGTTTAGAATGGCTTGTTATGTTATTGTAGCTGATTCTCATCAAACAGTTGAACGATTCAGTGATTTATAAGCTCAGAATGGCTTGTTATGTGATTATTATTGATTCTAATCAAACGGTTGACCGCTTCAGTGATTTGTAAGCTCAAAATGGCTTGTTACATGATTGTAGCTAATTCTCATTAAATAGTTGACCGATTCAGTGATTTGTAACCTCAGAATGGCTTGTTATGTGATTATAGTTGATTCTCATTGAATGGTTGATAGATTCAATTATTTGTAAGCTCAGAATGGCTTGTTACGTGATTGTAGCTGATTCTTATTGAACGGTTGATCGATCTAGTGATTTCTAAGCTCAAAATGGCTTATTATGTGATTGTAATTGATTATCATCAAACAGTTGACTGATTTGATAATTTTTAAGCTTAGAATGGCTTGTTATGTGATTGTAATTGATTATAATTGAATGGTTGACCACTTCGATGATTTCTAAGTTGAAAATGGCTTGTTACATGATTATAGTTGATTATTATCCAAGGGTTGAACGATTCGGCGATTTGTAAGCTCAGAATGGCTTGTTATGTGATTGTTATTTATTCTAATTTAAAGGTTGACCAATTCGGTGAGTTGTAAGCTCAGAATACCTTGTTACATGAGTGGAGCTTGTTCTCATTGAATGGTTGACTGATTCAGAGATTTGTAATGTTAGAATGGCTTGTTATGTGATTATTATTGATTCTAATTGAACGGTTGACCAAATCAGTGATTTGTAAGCTCAAAATGGCTTGTTATGTGATTCTAGTTTATTTTCATCGAATGGTTGACCGATTCAGAGATTTGTAAGCTCAAATGGCTTGTTACGTAATTGTAGTTGATTCTCATCGAACGGTTGACCGATTTGGTAATTTGTAAGCTCAAAATTACTTGTTACATGATTGTAATTGATTCTCATTGAACAGTTGATCGATCTAATGATTTGTAAGCTCAAAATGGCTTGTTGCATGATTGTACCTAATTGTAATCAAATGGTTGATCGATTTGGTGATTTCTAAGCTCAGAATGGTTTTTTACGTGATTGTAGCTTATTCTCATTGAATGGTTGACCTATTCAGTGATTTGTAATTAATTCTCATCGAACGGTTGACCGCTTTGGTGATTTGTAAGCTTAGAATGGGTTGTTACATGATTATAGCTTATTCTCGTCGAACGTTTGACTAATTCAATCATTTGTAAGCTCAGAATGACTTGTTATGTGATTGTTATTGATTATAATTGAATGGTTGATCACTTCAGTGATTTGTAAGTTTAGAATGGCTTGTTACATGATTGTAGTTGATTCTCATCCAACGTTTGAATGATTCGGTGATTTGTAAGCTCAGAATGGCTTGTGATGTGATTGATATTGATCATGTAACAAGCCTTTTTGAGCTTACAAATCACCGATGCGGTCAACCATTTGATTAGAATCAATTATAATCACATAAAAATCCATTCTGAGCTTACAAATCACTAAATGGGTCAACCATTCGATGAGAATCAGCTACAATCATGTAACAAGACATTCTGAGCTTACAAATCACTGAATCGGTCAACCATTTGATGACAATCAGTTACAATCATGTAACAAGCCATTATAAGCTTATAAAGCACTAGATTGGTCAACCGTTCAATGAGAATCAATTACAATCATGTAACAAGCTTAAAAATCACTGAATCGATCAACCATTCGATGAGAATCAACTACAATTACGTAACAAGCCATTCAGAGCTTACAAATCACCGAATCGGTCAACTGTTCGGTGATTTGTAAGCTCAAAATGACTTGTTACGTGATTGTAACTAATTGTCATCAAACGGTTGACTAGTTTGGTGATTTATAAGCTCAGAATGGCTTGTTACGTGATTGTAGCTGATTCTCATCAAATGGTTGACCTATTGGGTGATTTGTACGCTCACAATGACTTGTTATATTATTGTAATTGATTCTCATCGAATAGTTGACCACGTCGGTGATTTGTAAGTTTAGAATGGCTTATTTCTTGATTGTAGCTTATTCTCATCGAACGTTTGACCGATTCAGTCATTTGTAAGCTCAGATTGTGAGCCATTCAATGAGAATCAATTACAATCATGGAACAAGCCATTTTGAGGCTACAAATCATCGAATCAGTCAATTATTTAATTAGAATCAATAACAATCACATAACAAGCCATTCTGAGCTTACAAATTGATGAATCGTTCAACCGTTGGATGAGAATCAGCTACAATTATGTAAAAAGCCATTCTGAACTTACAAATCACTGAAGCGGTCAACCATTCAATTACAATCAATTACAATCACATAACAAGCTACTCTGAGCTTAGAAATCACCGAATCTGTCAACTGTTTAATGAGAATCAATTACAATCATGTAACAAGTTATTCTGAGCTTACTAATCACCAAAGTGGTCAACCATTCGTTGAGGATCTTTTACAATCATATAACAAGCCATTCTAAGGTTACAAATCACCAAATAGGTCAACCATTTGATGAGAATCAGTTACAGTCATGTAACAAGCTATTCTGAGCTTACAAATCATCGAATCGGTCAACCACTTGATGACAATCAGTTACAATCATGTAACAAGCCATTTTGAGCTTATAAATCACTGGATCGGCCAACCGTTCAATGAGAATCAATTAAAATCACATAACAAGTGAGTTTGAGCTTAAAAATCACTGAATCGGTCAACTGTTCGATAAGAATTAGCCACAATTATAGAACAAACCATTCTGAGCTTACAAATCATTGAATCGATCAACCGTTTGATGACAATCAATTACACTCATGTAACAAGTCATTCTAAGCTTAGAAATCACCGAATCGGTCAACTGTTCGATTAGAATCAATAACAAGCCATTCTGAGCTTACAAATGACCAAATCGATCAAATGTTTGATGAGAATAAGCTACAATCATGTAATAAGCCATTCTGAGCTTACAAATCACCGAAGGGGTCAACTGTTCGATGATAATCAATTACAATCACATAACAAGCCATTCTGAACTTACAAATCACCGAATAGCTTAACCATTTGATGAAAATTAGCTACAATCATGTAACAATCCATTCTAAGCTAACAAATCACCGAATCGTTCAACCATTCGATTAGAATCAATAACAATCACATAACAAGCCATTCTGAGCTTACAAATGATTGAATCAATCAAATGTCTGATGACAATAAGCTACAATCATGTAACAACGTATTTTGAGCTTACAAATCACTGAAGCAGTCAATCATTTAATGAGAATCAATTATAATCACATAACAAGCCATTTCAAGCTTACAAATCATTGAATAGGTCAACCATTCGATGAGAATCAGCTACAATCATGTAACAAGCCATTCTGATCTTACAAATAACTAAATTGGTCAACCATTTGATGACAATCAGTTACAATCACGTAACAAGCCAATCTGAGCTTACAAATCACTGGATCGGTCAACCATTTAATGAGAATCAATTACAATCACATAACAAGCAATTTTGAGTGTATAAATCACCGAATCGGTCAACTATTCGATGAGAATCAGCTACAATTATGTAACAAGAAATTTTGAGCTTACAAATTATCGAATCGGTCAACCATTCGATGAGAATAAACTACAATCATGTAACAAGCTATTCTAAGCTTAGAAATCACCAAATCGGTCAACCGTTTGATGACAATCAGTTACAATCATGTAACAAACCATTCTTAGCTTACAAATCATTGGATCAAGCAACTGTTCAATGAGAATCAATAACAATCACGTAACAAGTTTACAAATCACTGAATCAGTCAATCGTTTGATGAGAATCAACTACAATCATGTAACAAGCCATTCTGAGCTTACAAATCACCAAATCGGTCAACCGTTCGATGAGAATAAACTACAATCATGTAACAAGCCACTCTGAGCTTACAAATCACTGAATGGGTCAACTGTTTGATGACAATCAGTTACAATCACGTAACAAGCCATTCTGAGCTTACAAATCACTGGATCGGTCAACCGTTCAATGAGAATTAATTACAATCATATAACAAGTGATATTGAGCTTACAAATAATTAAATTAGTCAACCATTCAATGAGCATCAGCTACAATTACGTACCAAGCCATTCTGAGATTACAAATCACTGAATCGGTCAACCATTCGATAAGAATAAACTACAATCATGTAACAAGCCATTCTGAGCTTACAAATCACTGAATCGGTCAACCGTTCGATGACAATAAATTAAAATCACGTAACAAGCCATTTTCAGCTTACAAATCATTGAATCGGTTAACCGTTCGATGAGATTAAACTATAATCACGTAACAAGTCAATCTGAGCTTACATATAACTGAATTGGTCAACCCTTGATGATAATCAATTACAATCACATAACAAGTCGTACTAAGCTTACAACTCACCGAATCGGCCAACCGTTTGATAAGAATCAGCTACAATCATGTAACAAGCCATTCTGAGCTTACAAATCACCGAATCTGTGAACCGTTCAATGATAATCAGCTACAATCACGTAAAATGTCATTCTGAGCTTACAATTCACCTAATCGGTCAACCATTTGATGAGAATCAATTATAATCACATAAAAAGCCATTTTGAGCTTACAAATTACCAAATAGGTCAACCATTCGATGAGAATCAGCTACAATCATGTAACAAGCCATTCTGAGCTTACAAATCATTGAATCAGTCAACCATTCGATGAGAATCAGCTACAATTATGTAACAAGCCATTCTGAGCTTACAAATCACCGAATCGGTCAGCCTTTTGATGAGAATAAACTACAATCACATAAAAAGCTATTCTGAGCTTACAAATCACTGAATCGGTCAACCATTTGATGACAATCAATTACAATCACATAAAAAGCCATTATGAGCTTACAAATCACTGAATCGGTCAACTGTTTGATTAGAATGAATAACAATCACATAACAAGCAATTCTAAGCTTACAAATCACTGAATTGTTCAACCGTTCAATGAGAATCAGCTACAATCACGTAACAAGCCATTTTGAACTTACAAATCACTGAATCGGTGAACCGTTCAATGAGAATTAGCTACAGTCATGTAACAAGCCATTCTGAGCTTACAAATCATCGAATCGGTCAATCGTTTGATGAAAATTGGCTACAATCACGTAACAACCCATTCTAAGGTTATAAATCACTGAATCTATCAACCGTTCGATGAGAATCAGCTACAATCACATAAAAATCCATTCTGAGCTTACAAATCATCGAATTGGTCAACCTTTTGATTAGAATCAATAATAATCACATAACAAGCCATTTTGAGCTTATAAATGACCGAATCGGTCAAACGTTAGATGAGAATAAGCTACAATCATGTAACAAGCCATTCTGAGCTTAAAAATTACTGAAGTGGTCAACCGTTCAATGAGAATGAATTATAATCTCATAACAAACCTTTTTGAGCTTACAAATCACCGAATAGGTCACCCATTCGATCAGAATCAGTTACAATCACGTAACAAGCCATTTTGAGCTTACAAATCACTAAATCAGTCAACCATTTGATGACAATCAATTACAATCTTGTAACAAGCCATTCTGAGATTACAAATCACTCAATCGGTCAACCGTTCAATAAGAATCAATTACAATCATGTAACAAGTGATTTTGAGCTTACAAATCACCCAATTGGTCAACCATTTGATGAGAATCAACTACAATTATGTAACAAGCCATTCTGAGCTTACAAATCACCGAATAGGTAACTCATTTGATGAGAATCAGCTACAATCACGTAATAAGCCACTCTCTGCTTACAAATCACCGAATCAGTCAACCGTTTGATGACAATCAGTTACAATCACGTAACAAGTCATTCTGACCTTACAAATCACTGGATAGGTCAAATGTTCAATGAGAATCAATTACAATCACGTAACAAGCCATTCTGAGCTTACAAATCACCAAACCAGTCAACCATTTGATGACAATCAGTTACAATCACGTAACAAGCCATTCTAACCTTACAAATCACTGGATCGGTTAACCGTTTGATTAGAATAAACTACAATCACGTAATAAGTCATTCTAAACTTACAAATGACCAAAGCGGTCAACAGCTCAATTATAATAAATTACAATCACATAACAAGCCATTCTGAGCTTACATATCTCTGAAAAGGTCAACCATTCGATGAGAATCAATTACAATCACGTAACAAGCCATTATGAGCTTACAAATGACCAAATCAGTCAAACATTCGATGAGAATAAGCTAGAATCATGTAACAAGCCATTCTGAGCTTAGAAAACACTGAACCGGTCAATCATTTGATGACAATCAATTAAAATCATATTATAAGCTATTCTGAGCTTATAAATCACCGAATCAGTCAACCGTTCGATTAGAATGAATAACAATCACATAACAAGCCATTCTGAGCTTTCAAATCACCGAATTGTTCAACCGTTCGATGAGAATCAGCTATAATCACGTAACACGCTATTCTAAACATAAAAATCACTGAATTGGTCAACTGTTGAATGAGAATCAGCTACAATCATGTAACAAGCTATTCTGAGCTTACAAATCATCAAATTGGTCAACCGTTCGATTAGAATCAATAAAAATCACATAATTAACAACCCATTATGAGCTTACAAATTGATGAATCGTTCAACCATTGGATGAGAATCAGCTACAATCACGTAACAAGCGATTCTGAGTTTACAAATCACTGAATCGGTCAACCGTTCGATGAGAATCAATTACAATTATGTAACAAGCCATTCTGAGCTTACAAATCATCGAATCAGTTAATCGTTCAATTAGAATTAATAACAGTCACATAACAAGCCATTCTCAGCTTACAAATCACTGAATAGTTCAACCGTTCGATGAGAATCAGCTACAATCACGTAAAAATTCATTCTAAGCTTACAAATCACTGAATTGGTTAACTGTTCGATTAGAATCAATAAAAATCACATAACAAGCCATTCTGAGCTTACAAATCACCAAATCGGTCAACCATTTGATGACAATCAATTACAATCACCTATCATACCATTCTTAGCTTACAAATCACTGAATCGGTCAACCGTCTGATTAGAATCAATAACAGTCACATAACAAGCCATTCTCAGCTTACAAGTCACTGAATAGTTCAACCATTCGATGAGAATCAGCTACAATCACAGAAAAAGCCATTATGAACTTAAAAATCACTGAATCGGTCAACCGTTCAATGAGAATCACCTACAATCATGTAACAAGCCATTCTGAGCTTACAAATCACCGAATCAGTCAACCGTTTGATTAGAATCGATAACAAGTCATTCTGAGCTTACAAATCGCCGAATCATTCAATCGTTGGATGAGAATCAGCTACAATCACGTACCAAGCCATTTTGTTCGTATAAATCACTGAAGTAGTCAAGCGTTAAATTATAATCAATTACTATCACATAACAAGCCTTTCTGAGCTTACAAATAACTGAATCTGTCAACCGTTCGATGATGATCAACTAAAATCATGTAACAAGCCATTCTAAACTTACAAATCACTGAATTGGTCAACTGTTTGATGACAATCAGTTACAGTCATGTAAGTCATTTTGAGCTTACAAATCACTGGATCGGTCAACCGTTCAATGAGAATCAATTACAATCATGTAACAACCAATTTTGAGCTTACAAATCATCGAATCAGTCAGCTGTTTGATGAGAATCAGCTACAATTATGTAACAAACCATTCTGAGCTACCAAATCACAGAATCGGTCAACCATTCGATGAGAATAAACTATAATCACGTAACAAGCTATTATGAGCTTACAAATCACCAAATCGGTCAACCGTTCGATGATAATAAATTACAATAACATAACAAGCCATTTTGAGCTTACAAATCACTGAATCAATCAACCGTTCAATTAGAATCAATAATAATCACATAACAAGCCATTCTAAGCTTACAAATTACCGAATAGTTCAACCCTTCGATGAGAATCAGCTACAATCATGTAAAAAGCCATTCTCAACTTACAAATCACCGAATCGGTCAACCGTTCAATGAGAATCAGCTACAATCATGTAACAAGCCATTTTGAGCTTACAAATCACCAAATCGGTCAACTGTTCGATTAGAATCAATAACAAGAGATTCTGAGCTTACAAATCGCCGAATCGTTCAAACATTGGATGAGAATCAGTTACAATCACGTAACAAGCAATTCTGAACTTACAAATCACCGAAGCGGTCAACCATTCAATTATAATCAATTACAATCACATAATAATCCATTCTGATCTTACAAATCATTGAATCGGTCAACCATTCGATGAGAGTCAATTACAGTCACGTAAAAAGCCATTCTGAGCTTACAAATCACCGAATCGGTCAACCATTTGATTAGAATCAATAACAATCACATAACAAGCCATTCTAGGCTTACAAATCACCGAATTGGTCAAACATTCGATGAGAATAAGCTACAATCATGTAACAAGCCATTCTGAGCTTACAAATCACCGAAGCGGTCAACCGTTTGATGAAAATCACATAACAAGTCATTCTGAGCTTAAAAATCATTGAATAGGTCAACAATTTGATGAGAATCAGCTGCAATCACATAACAACCCATTCTAGGCTTACAAATCACCGAATTGGTTAACTGTTTGATGACAATCAGTTACAATCATGTAACAAGCCATTTTGAGCTTACAAATCACTAGATCGATCAACCATTCAGCGAGAATCAATTACAATCACATAACAAGCTTACAAATCCCTAAATCGGTCAACCGTTCGATGAGAATCAGCTACAATTATGTAACAAGTCATTATGAGCTTACAAATCACCGAATCGGTTAACCGTTCGATGAGAATAAACCACAATCACATAACAAGCCATTCTAAGCTTACAAATTATTGAATCGGTCAACCGTTCGATGACAATCAATTACAATCACGTAACAAGCCATTCTGAGCTTACATATCACCGAATCGATCAACCATTCGATTAGAATCAATAACAATCATATAACAAGCTATTATTAGCTTACAAATCACCAAATCGTTCAACTGTTTGATGAGAATCAGCTATAATCATGTAACAAGCCATTCTGAACTTACAAATCACCGAATCGGTCAACCGTTCAATGAGAATCAGCTATAATCATGTAACACATCATTTTGTGCTTACCAATCACCGAATTGGTCAACCATTTGGTTAGAATCAAAAACAATCACATAACAAGCCATTTTGAGCATAGAAATCACCGAATCATTTAACCGTTGGATGAGAATCAGCTACAATCACATAACAAGCCATTCTAAACTTATAAATCACCAGAGCGATCAACCGTTCAATTATAATCAATTACAATCACATAGCAAGCCATTTTGAGCTTACAAATCACCGAATTGGTCAACCATTCAATGATAATCAATTACAATCACGTAACAAGCCATTCTGAGCTTAGAAATCACTGAATCAGTCAACCATTCGATAAGAATCAGCTACAATCACATAACAAGCCATTCTGAGCTTACAAATCACCAAATCTGTCAACCGTTCGATGAGAATAAGCTACAATCACGTAAAAAATCATTCTGAGCTTACAAATCACCGAATCGGTCAACCGTTTGATTAAAATCAATAACAATCATATAACAAACCACTCTGAGCTTACAAATGATCGAATCGGTCAAACGTTTGATGAGAATAAGCTACAATCATGTAACAAGTCATTCTGAGCTTACAAATCACCGTAGTGGTCAACCGTTTGATGAGAATCAATTACAATCAAATAAAAAGCCATTCTGAGCTTACAATTCATTAAATAGGTCAACCATTTGATGAGAATCAGCTACAATCACGTAACAAGCCATTTTGAACTTACAAATCACTGAAGTGATCAACTGTTCAATTATAATCAATTACAATCAAATAACAAGCCATTCTAAGTTTAAAAAACACCAAAGTGGTCAACCGTATGATGAGAATCATTTACAATCACATAACAAGCCATTTTGAGCTTACAAAATCACCAAATAGGTCAACCATTCGATGAGAATCAGCTACAATCATGTAACAAGTTGTTCTGAGCTTACAAATCACCGAATCGATCAACTGTTTGATAAGAATAAACTACAATCATGTAAAAAGTCATTCTGAGCTTACAAATCACTGAATCGATCAACCGTTCGATGACAATTAATTACAATCATAAAACAAGCCATTCTAAGCTTACAAATGACCGAATCGGTCAAACATTCGATGATAATAAGCTACAATCATGTAACAAGTTATTTTGAGCTTACAAATCACTGAGCGGTCAACCGTTTGATGAGAATTAGCCATAATTATGTAACAAGCCATTATGAGCGTATAAATCACCGAATCGGTCAACTTTTTGATGACAATCAATTACACTCACGTAACAAGCCATTCTGAGATTAGAAATCACCGAATCGATCAACCGTTTGATTAGAATCAATAATAAGCCATTCTGAGCTTACAAATGACCAAATCGGTCAAATGTTCGATGAGAATAAGCTACAATCATGTAACAAGCCATTTTGAGCTTACAAATCACAGAAGCGGTCAACCGTTTGATGAGAATCAATTACAATCATATAACAAGCCATTCTAAACTTACAAATCACCGAATAGGTCAACCATTCGATGAGAATCATCTATAATCACGTAACAAGCCATTTTGAGCTTACAAATCACTGAATCGGTCAACCATTTGATGACAATCAATTACAATCACGTAACAAGCCATTTTGAGCTTACTAATCACTGGATCGGTCAACCGTTCAATGAGAATCAATTCCAAACACGTAACAAGTGATTTTGAGTTTACAAATCACCAAATCGATCAACCGTTCAATGAGAATCAGCTACAATTACGTAACAAGCCATTCTGAGCTTACAAATCCTTGAATTGGTCAACCTTTTGTTGATAATTAACTACAATCACATAACAAGTCATTCTGAGCTTACGAATCACTGAATCGGTCAACCATTCGATGACAATCAATTATAATCACATAACAAGCCATTATGAGCTTACAAATCACCAAATCTATCAACCGTTTGATAAGAATCAACTACAATCACGTAACAAGCCATTCTTAGCTTACAAATCACCAAATTTGTCAAGCATTCGATGAGAATAAATTACAATCACATAACAAGCCATTATGAGCTTACAAATCACTGAATCGGTAAACTGTTTGATGACAATCAATTACAATCACATAACAAGCCATTCTGAGCTTACAAATCCATGAATCGGTCAACCATTCAATAAGGATCAGCTACAATCATGTAACAAGCCATTCTGAGCTTACAAATCACCGAATCTGTTAATCGTTCGATGATAATCAGCTACAATCACGTAAAGACATTCTAAGCTTACAAATCATCAAATCGGTCAACCGTTCGATTAGAATCAATAACAATCACATTACAAGCCATTCTGAGCTTACAAATGACTGACTCGGTCAAACGTTTGATGAGAATAAGCTACAATTATGTAACAAGCCATTCTGAGCTTACAAATTACCAAAGCGGTCAACCGTTCGATGAGAATCAATTACAATTACATAACAAGCCATTATGAGCTTACAAATCATCGAATAGGTCAACCATTCAATGAGAATTAGTTACAATCATGTAAGAAGCCATTCTGAGCTTACAAATCACCGAATCGGTTAACTGTTCGATGACAATCAGTTACTATCACGTAACAAGCCATTCTGAGCTTACAAATCACTAGATAGGTCAACAGTTCAATGAGAATCAATTACAATCACGTAACAAGCAATTTTGAGCTTATAAATCTCCAAATCGGTCAACCGTTCAATGAGAATCAGCTACAATTACATAGCAAGCCATTCTAAGCTTACAAATCATGAACTCTGTCAAAAATTTGATGAGAATAAACTACAATTACGTAACAAGTCATTCTGAGCTTACAAATCACCAAATCGGTAAACCGTTTGATGACAATCAAGTGCAATCATGTAACAAGCCATTCTAAGCTTACAAATCCCCGAATCGGTCAACCGTTTGATAAGAATCAGCTACAATCATGTAACAAGCATTCTTAGCTTACAAATCACCAAATCTATCAACCGTTCGATGAGAATCAGCTAAAATCACGTAAAAAGTCATTCTGAGCTTACAAATCACTGAATTGGTCAATCATTTGATTAGAATGAATAACAATCACATAACAAGCCATTCTACGCTTACAAATGACCGAATCGGTCAAACCTTCGATGAGAATAAGCAACAATCATGTAACAAGCTAGTCTAAGCTTACAAATCATCGAAGCGGTCAACCGTTCAATGACAATCAATTACAATCACATAACAAGCCATCCTGAGCTTACAATTCACCAAATAGGTCAACCATTCAATGAGAATAAGCTACAATCACGTAACAAGCCATTCTGAGCTACCAAATGATCGAATCAGTCAACTGTTTGATGAGAATTAATAACAATCACATAACAAGCCATTTTGAGCTCACAAATCACCCAATTGTTCAACCGTTTGATGAGAATCAGATACAATCACATAACAAGCTAGTCTGAACTTACAAAACACTGAATCGGTCAACCGTTCAATGAGAATCAACTACAATCATGTAACAAGCCATTTTGATCTTACAAATCACAAAATCGGTCAACCATTCGATTAGAATCAATAAAAATCACCTAACAAGCCATTCTGAACTTACAAATTGCTGAATCGTTCAACCGTTTGATGAGAATCAACTACAATCACGTAACAAGCCATTCTGATCTTACAAATCACTGAAGCGGTCAACCATTTAATTATAATCAATTACAATCACATAACAAGCCATTCTAAGCTTACAAATAACTAAATCGGTCAATCGTTCGATGATAATCAATTACAATCATGTAACAAGCCATTATGAGCTTAGAAATCACTGAATCGGTCAACCGTTTGATAAGAATCAGCTACAATCACATAACAAGCCATTTTGAGCTTACAAATCACCGAATCTATTAACCATTCGATGACAATCAACTACAATCATGTAAAAAGCCATTCTGAGCTTACAAATCATCGAATCGGTCAACCATTCAATTAGAATTAATAACAAGCCATTCTGAGCTTACAAATGCCTGAATCGGTCAAACATTTGATGAGAGTAAGCTACAATCATGTAACAAACCACCGAATCACCGAACCGGTCAACCCTTTGATGACAATCAGTTACAATCACATAACAAGCTATTCTGAGCTTACAAATCACTAGATGGGTCAACTATTCAATGAGAATCAATTACAATCACGTAACAATTGATTTTGAGCTTACAAATCACTGAATCTGTCAACCGTTCGATGAGAATCAGCTACAATTATGTAACAAGTCATTCTGAGCTTACAAATCACTGAATTGGTCAACTGTTCAATGAGAATAAACTACAATCACGTAACAAGCCATTCTGAGCTTACAAATCACTAAATCGGTCAACCGTTCGATGACAATCAATTACAATCACGTAACAAGCCATTCTGGGCTTACAAATAACTGAATCGGTCAACCATTCAATTAAAATCAATAACAATCACGTAACAAACCATTCTGGGCTTACAAATAATTGAATCGATCAACCATTCGATTAAAATCAATAACAATCACATAACAAGCCATTCTGAGCTTACAAATCACCGAATCGTTTAACCGTTTGATGAGAATCAGCTACAATAACGTAACAAGCCATCTTGAACTTACAAATCACTGAATTGGTCAACCATTCAATGAGAATCAGCTACAATCATGTAACAAGCTATTCTAAGCTTACAAATCACCGAATCAGTCAACCGTTCGATTAGAATAAATAACAATCACATAACAGGTCATTCTGAGCTTACAAATCGCTGAAGTTTTCAACCATTCGATGATAATCAGCTACAATCACGTAACAAGCCATTCTGAACTTACAAATCAATGAAGCAGTCAACCATTCAATTATAATCAATTACAATCACATGACAAGCCATTCTGGGCATACAAATCACCGAATCGGCCAACCGTTTGATTAGAATTAATAATAATCACATAACAAGCCATTCTGAGCTTACAAATCACCAGATCCATCAACCGTTCGATTAGAATCAATAACAATCACATAACAAGTCATTCTAAGCTTACAAATGACTGAATCGGTCAAACCTTCGATGAGAATAAGCTACAATCATGTAACAAGCCATTCTAAGCTTACAAATCACTGAAGTGGTCAACCGTTCAATGAGAATCAATTACAATCACATAACAAGCCATTCTGAGCTTATAAATCATCAAATTGGTGAATCATTCGATTACAAGCAATAACAATCACATAACAAGCTATTCTTAATTTACAAATCAATGAATCATTCAACCGTTTGATGAAAATAAGCTACAATCACGTAACAAGCCATTCTAAACTTGCAAATCACCGAATCAGTCAACCGTTCAATGAGAATTAGCTACAATCATGTAACAAGCCATTCCGAGCTTACAAATCACTGAATCGGTCAACCGTTCAAATAGAATCAATAACAATCACATAACAAGCCATCCTGAGCTTACAAATCACTGAATCGTTCAACTGTTGGATCAGAATCATCTAGAATCATGTAACAAGCTATTCTGAACTTATAAATCACCGAAGCGGTCAAACGTTTAATTATAATCAATTACAATCACATAAAAAGCCATTCTGAGCTTACAAATCACCGAATCAGTCAACCGTTCAATGAGAATCAGTTACAATCATGTAACAAGCCATTCTAAGCTTACAAATCAATGGATCAGTCAACTGTTCAATGAGAATCAATTATAATCACGTAACAAGCAATTTTGAGCTTACAAATAATCGAATCAATCAACCATTCGATGAGAATCAGCTACAATTACGTAACAAGCCATTCTGAGCATAATCACTGAATTGGTCAACCGTTCGATGAGAATAAACTACAATCATGTAACAAGCCATTCTAAGCTTACAAATCATCGAATCGGTCAACCGTTCGATGACAATAAATTAAAATCACGTAACAAGCCATTATGAGCTTACAAATCACTGAATCGGTCAACCGTTTGATTAAAATCAATAACAATCAACTAACAAGCCGTTCTGAGCTTATAAATCACCGAACATTCAACTGTTCAGTGAGAATCAGCTACAATCACGTAACAAGCCATTCTAAACTAACAAATCACTGAATCGGTCAACCATTCAATGAGAATCATCTACAATCATGTAACAAGCCATCTTGAGCTTACAAATCACCGAATCAGTGAACCGTTCATTGAGAATAAACTATATTCAACGTAACAAGCCATTATGAGCTACAAATCACCAAATTGGTCAATCGTTTGATAATAATCAATTACAATCTCGTAACAAGCCATTCTGAGCTTACAAATCACCGAATCGGTCAACCGTTTGATTAGAATCAATAACAATCACATAACAAGCCAGTCTGAGCTTACAAATCACCGAATCATTGAACCGTTTAATGAGAATCAGCTACAATCACGTAACAAGTCATTTTGAACTTACAAATCACCGAATCGGTCAACCGTTTGATGATAATCGATTATAATCATGTAACAAGCCATTCTAAGCTTACAAATCACTGGATCGGTCAACCGTTCAATGAGAATCAATTACAATCATGTAACAAATGATTTTGAGCTTACAAATCACTGAAACGGTTAACCATTCAATGAGAATCAGCTACAATTACGTAACAAGCCATTCTGAGCTTACAAATCACTGAATCGGTCAACCGTTTGATGAAAATAAACTACAATCAATTAACAAGCCATTCTGAGCTTACAAATCACCGAATCGGTCAACAATTGATGACAATACATTACAATCACGTAACAAGCCATTTTGAGCTTACAAATCACTGAATCGGTCAATCGTTCGATAAGAATCAGCTATAATCACGTAACAAGCCATTCTAAGCTGACAGATCACTAAATTTGTCAACCGTTCGATGAGAATCAACTACAATCACATAAAAAGCTATTTTGGGCTTACAAATCACCGAATTAGTCAACCGTTCAATTAGAATCAATAACAATAACATAACAAGCCATTCTGAGCATACAAATGACCGAATCGGTTAAACGTTCGATGAGAATAAGCTACAATCATGTAACAAGCCATTCTGAGCTTACAAGTCACCGAAGTGGTCAACCGTTCGATGAGAATCAATTACAATCATATAACAAGCCATTCTGAGCTTACAAATCAATGAATAGGTCAACTATTTGATGAGAATCAGCTACAATCACGTAACAAGCCATTCTAAGCTTACAAATCATCGAACTAATCAAGCCTTTGATGACAATCAATTACAATCACGTAACAAGCCATTATGAGGTTAAAAATCACTAGATGGGTTAACCGTTCAATGAGAATCAATCACAATCACGTAACAAGCCATTCTGATCTTACAGATCACCGAATCGTTCAACCGTTCGATGAGAATCAGCTATAATAATGTAACAAGCCATTCTAGACATACAAATCACCAAATCGGTCAACCGTTTAATGAGAATCAGCTACATTCATGTAACAAGCCCTTATGAGCTTACAAATCACCGAATCGGTCAACCATCCGATTAGAATAAATAACAATCACATAACAGCCCATTCTGAGCTTTAAAATCATTGAATTTTTCAAACCTTGGATGAGAATCAGCTACAATCACGTAACAAGCCATTCTAAACTTACAAATCACCAAAGCGGTCAATCGTTCAATTATAATCAATTACAATCACATAACAAGCCATTCTAGGCATACAAATCACCTAATCGGTTAACCATTCGGTGAGAATCAATAATAATTACATAACAAGCATTTTTGAGCTTACAAATGACCGAATCGGTCATACATTTAATGAGAATAAGCTACAAGCCATTATGAGATTACAAATCACTGAATCGGTCAACCGTTCGATTAGAATCAATAACAATCACATAACAAGCCATTTTGAGCTTACAAATAGCTGAATCGTTCAACCGTTGGATGAAAATCAGCTACAATCACATAACAAGCCATTTTGAGCTTACAAAATCATCGAATCTGTCAACCGTTTAACGAGAATCAGCTACAATCATGTAAAAAATCATTCTGAGCTTACAAATCATCGAATCAGTCAGTCGTTCGATTAGAATCAATAATAATTACATAACAAGCCATTCTGAGCTTACAAATGACCGAATCAGTCAAACATTTAATGAGAATAAGCTACAATAATGTAACAAGCCATTCTAAACTTACAAGTCACCGAATCAGTCAACCGTTCAATGAGAATCAGCTACAATCATGTAACAAGCCATTCAGAGCTTACAAATCATCAAATCGATCAACCGTTCGGATAGAATCGATAACAATCATATAACAAGCCATTCTGAGCTTACAAATCATTGAATCATTCAACCATTAAATGAGAATCATCTACAATCACCTAATAAGCCATTCTAAACTTACAAATCACCGAAGTGGTCAACCGTTTAATTATAATCAATTACAATCACATAACAAACCATTCTGAGCTTACAAATCACCGAATCGGTCAGTCGTTCGATGAGAATCAGTTACAATCATGTAACAAGCCATTCTGAGCTTACAAATCAATAGATCGGTCAACCGTTTAATGAGAATCAATTAAAATCATGTAACAAGCGATTTTGAGCTTACAAATAATCAAATCAGTCAACCGTTCGATGAGAATCAGCTACAATTATGTAACAAGCCATTCTGAGCTTAATCACCGAATCGGTCAAACGTTCGATGACAATTAATTACAATCACGTAACAAGCCATTCTGAGCTTACAAATCACCAAATTGGTCAATCGTTCGATTAGAATTAATAAAAATCACATAACAAGCCATTCTGAGCTT
Source organism: Thuja plicata (assembly GCA_018584345.1). NCBI lineage: Eukaryota > Viridiplantae > Streptophyta > Pinopsida > Cupressales > Cupressaceae > Thuja > Thuja plicata. The sequence continues at coordinate 162,346 of MU228271.1, forward strand.
ACAAATCACTGAACATTCAATCGTTCGATGAGAATCAGCTACATTCACGTAATAAACTATTCTGAACTTACAAATCACCAAATCGATCAACTGTTTGATGACAATCAATTACAATCATGTAACAAGCCATTCTGAGCTTACAAATCACTGGATCGGTCAATTGTTCAACGAGAATCAATTACAATCATGTAACAAGCGATTTTGAGCTTACAAATCACCTAATCGGTCAATCGTTCGATGAGAATAAGCTACAATTACGTAACAAGCCATTCTGAGCTTACAAATCACCAAATTGACCAACCGTTTGATGAGAATAAACTACAATCACGTAACAAGCTATTTTGAGCTTACAAATCACCAAATCGGTCAACCGTTCAATGACAACCATTTACAATCACGTAACAAGCCATTCTGAGCTTACAAATCACTGAATTGATCAACCGTTCGATTAAAATCAATAATAATCACATAACAAGCCATTATGAGCTCATAAATCACTGAATCGTTCAATCGTTCAATTATAATCAATTTTAATTACATAACAAGCCATTCTGAGGTAACAAATCACCAAATTGGTCAACCGTTCGATGAAAATCAATTACAATCACATAACAAGCCATTCTGAGCTTAGGAATCACCGAATCGGTCAACCGTTCAATAAGAATCAGCTACAATCAGGTAACAAGTCATTCTGAGCTTAGAAATCACTGAATCTATCAACCGTTCGATGAGAATCAACTACAATCACTTAAAAATCCATTTTGCACTTACAAATTGCCAAATCGGTCAACCTTTCAATTACAATCAATAACAATAACATAACAAGCCATTCCGAGCTTACAAATAACCGAATCGGTCAAACGTTCGACGAGAATAAGCTACAATCTTGTAACAAGCCAATCTAATCTTACAAATCACCGAAGGTCAACGTTCGATTAGAATCAATAACAATCACATAACAAGCCATTTTAAGCTTACAAATCATCGAATCATTCAACCGTTGGATGACAATCAGCTACAATCATGCAACAAGCCATTCTAAACTTACAAATCATCGAAGCGGTCAACCGTTCAATTATAATCAATTACAATCATATAACAAGCCATTCTGAGCTTACAAATCACTAGATCGGTCAACCATTCAATGAGAATCAATTACAATCACGTAACAAGCAATTTTGAGCTTATAAATCACCAAATTGGTCAACTGTTTGATGAGAATAAGCTATAATTACGTAACAAGCCATTCAAAGCCTACAAATCACCGAATCGGTCAACCGTTCAATGAGAATCAACTATAATCATATAACAAGTCATTCTGAGCTTACAAATCACTGAATCGGTCAACCGTTCAATTAGAATCAATAACAATCACATAACAAGTCAATATGAGCTTACAAATCACTGAATCGGTCAACCGTTCGATGACAATCAATTACAATCATGTAAGAAGCCATTTTGAGCTTACAAATTACTAAATCGGTCAACATTTGATTAGAATCAATAACAATCACATAACAAGCCATTCTGAGCTTACAAATCACCAAATTGGTCAAATGTTCGATGAGAATAACCTACAATAATGTAACAAGTCATTCTGATCTTACAAATCACCGAAGCAGTCAACCGTTCGATGAGAATCAATTACAATCACATAACAAGCCATCCTGAGCTTAGAAATCATTGAATAGGCCAACCATTCGATGAGAATCAGCTACAATCATGTAACAAGCCATTCTGAGCTTACAAATACCCGAATCGGTCAACCATTTGATGATAAGCAGTTACAATCATGTAACAAGCCATTTTGTGCTTAAAAATCATTGGATTAGTCAACCATTCACTAATAATCAATTACAATCATGTAACAGGCAATTTTGAGCTTACAAATTACCGAATCGGTGAAGCGTTCGATGAGAATCAGCTACAATTATGTAACAAGCCATTCTGAGCTTACAAATCACCGAATCGGTCAACCGTTCGATGAGAATAAACTACAATCATGTAACAAGCTATTTTGAGCTTACAATTCACTAAGTCAGTCAACTATTCGATGACAATCAATTACAATCATGTAACAAGCTATTCTGAGCTAACAAATCACCGAATCAGTCAACGTTCGATTAGAATCAATTACAATCACATAACTAGACTTTCTGAGCTTACAAATCACTGAATCGATCAACCGTTGGATGAGAATCAGCTACAATCACATAACAAGGCATTCTAAACTTACAAATCACCGAAGTGGTCAACCGTTCAATTATAATCAATTACAATCACATAACAAGTCATTCTAAGCTTACAAATCATTGGATCAGTCAACTGTTCCATGAGAATCAATTACAATCATGTAACAAGCAATTTAGAGGTTACAAATCATCGAATTGGTCAACCGATCGATGAGAATCAGCTACAATTACATAACAAGCCATTTTGAGCTTACAAATAACTGAATCGATCAACCGTTCGATGAGAATAAACTACAATCACGTAACAAGTCATTCTGATCTTACAAATCACTGAATCGGTAAACTATTCAATGATAATTAATTACAATTATGTAACAAGCCATTCTAAGCTTACAAATCACTGAATTGGTCAATCGTTCGATTAGAATCAATAACAATCATATAACAAGCCATTCTGAGCTTACAAATCACCGAATCATTCAACCGTTTGATTAGAATCAGCTACAACAACATAACAAGCCATTCTGAACTTACAAATCATCGAATCGATCGACCGTTAAATGAGAATCAGCTGCAATCATGTAACAAGCTATTATGAGCTTACAAATTACCAAAACGGTCAACCGTTCAATTATAATCAATTACAATCACATATTCTGAGCTTACAAATCACCGAATCGGTCAACCGTTCGATGAGAATCAATTACAATCAAGTAACAAGCCATTCTGAGCTTACAAATCACTGAATCGGTCAACCGTTCGATAAGAATCAGCTACAATCATGTAACAAGTCATTCTGAGCTTATAAATCACCGAATCTATCAACCGTTTGATGAGAATCAGCTACAATCACGTATAAAGTCATTCTGATCAAATGGTTGACCTATTTGGTGATTTGTAAGCTCAGAATGGCTTGTTGTGCGATTGTAAATGATCCTCAATGAACGGTTGACCGCTTCGGTGATTTGTAAGCTCAGAATAGCTTGTGACATGATTGTAACTTATTTTCATCGAATGTTTGACTAATTCGGTCACTTGTAACCTCATAATGGCTTGTTATGTGATTGTTATTGATTTTAAGCGAACGGTTGACCGATTCGGTGATTTATAAGCTCAGAATGGCTTTTTACATGATTGTAGCTTATTCTCATCGAACGGTTGACAAATTCGGTGATTTATAAGCTCACAATAGCTTGTTACGTGATTGTAGCTAATTTTTATCAAATGGTTGATCGATTTGGTGATTTGTAAGCTCAGAATAGCTTGTTATGTGATTGTAATTGATTCTCATTAAACAATTGACAGATTCAGTGATTTGTAAGCTCAAAATGGCTTGTTATGTGATTGTAATTAATTGTAATTGAACGGTTGACCGCTTCAGTGATTTTTAAGTTCAGAATGGCTTGTTACGTGATTGTAGTTGATTCTCATCAAACACTTGAACGATTCATTAATTTGTAAGCTCATAATGGCTTGTTATGTGATTGTTATTTATTTTGATCGAACAGTTGACCGATTCAATGATTTGTAAGCTCAGAATGGATTTTTACATGATTATAATTGATTGTCATCAAATGGTTGACCGATTCGGTGGTTTGTAAGCTCAGAATGGCTTGTTACATGATTGTAGTTTATTCTGATCGAATGGTTGACCGATTCAGTGATTTGTAAGCTTAGAACGGCTTGTAACATGATTGTTGCTGATTCTGATCGAATGGTTGACCTATTTGGTGATTTGTAAGCTCAGAATAGCTTGTTATGTGATTGTAATTGATTCTCATCAAACCGTTGACCACTTCGGTGATTTTTAAGCTTAGAATGGCTTGTTATTTAATTATAATTGATTATAATTTAACGGTTGACCGCTTCGGTGATTTGTAAGTTCAAAATGGCTTGTTATGTGATTGTAGTTGATTCTCATCCAACGGTTGAACAAGTCGGTGATTTGTAAGCTTAGAATGGCTTATTATGTGATTGTTATTGATTCTAATCGAACGGTTGACCAATTCAGTGATTTGTAACCTCAGAATGGCTTGTTACATAATTGTAGCTAATTCTCAGTGAACGATTGACCGATTCGGTGATTTGTAAGCTCAAAATTGCTTGTTACGTGATTGTAGTTTATTCTTCATTGAACGATTGACCGATTCGGTGATTGTAATTGAGTCTCATCGAATGGTTGACCATTTCGGTGATTTGTAAGCTTTGAATGGCTTGTTACATGATTGTAGCTAATTATCATCGAATGTTTTCCCGATTCGGTCATCTGTCAATTCAGAATGGCTTGTTATGTGATTGTTATTGATTCTAATCGAATGGTTGACCGCTTCGGTAATTTGTAAGCTCAGAATGGATTTTTACGTGATTGTAGCTTAATATTATCGAACAGTTGACAGATTCGATGATTTGTAAGCTCAAAATGGCTTATTACATGATTGTAGCTAATTCTTATTGAATGGTTGACCGATTCAGTGATTTCTAAGCTCAGAATGGCTTGTTACGTGGTTGTAATTGATTCTCATTAAACGGTTGATCGATTCAATGATTTGTAAGCTCAAAATGACTTGTTATGTGATTGTAATTGATTATAATTAAACGGTTGACCGCTTCGGTGATTTGTAAGTTTAGACTGACTTGTTATGTGATTGTAATTGATTCTCATTGAACGGTTGACCGATCCAGTGATTTGTTAGCTCAGAATGACTTGTTACGTGATTGTAACTGATTGTCATGAAACAGTTGACCGATTCAGTGATTTGTAAGCTCAGACTGGCTTGTTACGTGATTGTAGCTGATTCTCATCAAATGGTTGACCTATTCAGTGATTTCTAAGCTCAAAATAGCTTGTTATGTGATTGTAATTGTTTCTCATCGAACGGTTGACCGCTTCGGTGATTTGTAAGCTCATAATGGCTTGTTACATGGTTGTAACTTATTCTCATCAAACATTTGATCGATTCGGTCATTTGTAAGCTCAAAATGGCTTGTTATGTGATTGTTATTGATTCTAATCAAACGGTTGACCGATTCGATGATTTGTAAGCTCAGAATAGCTTTCTACATGATTGTAGTTGATTCTCATCGAACAGTTGATAGATTCGGTGATTTGTAAGCTCAGAATGGCTTGTTACGTGATTATAGCTGATTCTTATCGAATGGTTGACTGATTCAATGATTTCTAAGCTCAAAATACCTTGTTGCATGATTGTAATTGATTCTCATTGAACGGTTTACCGATTCGGTAATTTGTAAGCTCAAAATGGCTTGCTATGTGATTGTAATTGATTATAATTGAATAGTTGACCGCTTCGAAGATTTGTAAGTTAAGAATGACTTGTTACGTGATTGTAGTTGATTCTCATCCAACGATTGAATGATTCGGCAATTTCTACGCTCAGAATGGCTTGTTATGTGATCGTTATTGATTCTAATCGAACGGTTGACCAATTCGGTGATTGGTAAGTACAGAATGACTTGTTACATGATTGTAGCTGATTCTCATTGGACGGTTGACCGATATGGTGATTTGTAAGTTCAGAATAGCTTGTTACATGATTATAGCTAGTTCTCATCTAACGGTTGAACGATTCGGTGATTTGTAAGCTTAGAATAGCTTGTTATGTGATTGTTATTGATTCTCATCAAATAGTTGACCGATTCAGTGATTTGTAAGCTCAGAATAGCTTGTTACATGATTGTAATTGATTATCATCAAACGGTTGACCGCTTCGGTGATTTGTAAGCTCATAATGGCTTGTTACATGATCGTAGCTTATTCTCATTGAATGTTTAACCGATTCGGTGATTTGTAAGCTTAGAATGGCTTGTTATGTGATTGTTATTGATTTTAATCAAACGGTTGACCGATTTGGTGATTTGTAAGCTCAAAATGGCTTTTTACGTGATTGTAATTGATTCTCATCGAACAGTTGACCAATTCTGTGATTTGTAAGCTCAGAATGGCCTATTATGTGATTGTAATTGATTATAATTGAATGGTTGACCGCTTTGGTGATTTGTAAGTTCAGAATGGGTTGTTACATGATTGTAGCTGATTCTCATCTAATGGTTGAACAATTCGGAGATTTGTAAGCTTAGAATGGCTTGTTACATGATTGTAGCTGATTTTCATTGAACGGTTGACCGATTCGATGATTTGTAAGTTCAGAATGGTTTTTTACATGATTGTAGCTGATTCTCATCGAACGATTAAACTCTTTGGTGATTTGTAAGCTCAGAATGGCTTGTTATGTGATTGTTATTGATTCTAATTGAATGATTGATCGATTCGGTGATTTGTAAGCTCAAAATGGCTTGTTACGTTATTATAATTGATTGTCATCGAATGGGTTACCGATTCGGTGATTTGTAAGCTCAGAATGGCTTGTTACATGATTATAGTTTATTCTCATCGAACGATTGACCGATTCGGTGATTTGTAAGCTCAGAATGGTTTGTTATATAATTGTAGCTGATTCTCATCAAACAGTTGATCGATTCGGTGATTTGTAAGCTCAGAATAGTTTGTTACATGATTGTAACTGATTCTCATCGAATGGTTGACTTATTCGGTAATTTCTAAGCTTAGAATGGCTTGTTATGTGATTGTAATTGATTATCATTGAACGGTTGACCGCTTTGGTGATTTTTAATCTCAGACTGGCTTATTACATGATTGTAGCTTATTCTCATCGAATGTTTGACCGATTTGGTCATTTGTAAGCTCAAAATCACTTGTTACGTGATTATAATTCATTCATATTGAACAACTAACCAATCCAGTGATTTCTAAGCTCAACATGGCTTGTTACGTGATTGTAACTGATTGTCATCAAACAGTTGACCGATTCTGTGATTTGTAAGCTCAAAATGGCTTGTTATGTGATTATAGCTGATTCTCATCAAATGGTTGACCTATTCGGTGATTTGTAAGCTCAGAATGGCTTGTTATGTGATTATAATTGATTCTCATCGAACGATTGACCACTTTGGTGATTTGTAAGCTCAGAATAGCTTGTTACATGATTGTAGTTTATTCTCATCAAACGTTTGACCGATTCGGTCATTTGTAAGCTCAGAATGGCTTATTATTGATTCTAATCAAATGGTTGACCGATTCAGTGATTTTTAAGCTCAGAATGACTTTTTACATGATTGTAGCCGATTGTCATAGAACGGTTAACAGATTCGGTGATTTGTAAGCTCAAAATGGCTTGTTATGTGATTGTAGCTGATTCTTATCAAATGGTTAACCGATTCGGTGATTTCTAAGCTCATAATGGCTTGTTACGTGATTTTAATTGATTATCATCGAATGACTGACCGATTCGGTTATTTGTAAGCTCAGAATGGCTTGTTATGTGATTGTAATTGATTATAATTGAATGGTTGACCGCTTCGATAATTTGTAAGATCAGAATGGCTTGTTACGTGATTGTAGCTAATTCTCATCAAACGGTTGAATGATTCGGCAATTTGTAAGTTCAGAATGGCTTGTTATATATTTTTATTGATTTTAATCAAACGGTTGACCGATTCTATGATTTGCAAGCTCAGAATGGCTTGTTACATGATTGTAGTTGATTCTCATTGAATGGTTGACCGATTCAGTGATTTGTAAGATAAGATTGGCTTGTTATGTGATTGTAGCTGATTCTCATCGAACAATTGAACGATTCGGTGATTTGTAAGCTCAGAATGGCTTTTTATGTGATTCTTATTGATTCTCATCGAACAATTGACCGATTCGATGATTTGGTAGTTCAGAATGGCTTGTTATGTGATTGTAGCTGATTCTCATTGAATGGTTGACCTATTTGGTGATTTGTAAGCTCAAGATGGGTTTGCTATGTGATTGTAACTGATTCTCAGCGAACGGTTGATCGCTTCGGTGATTTCCAAGCTCAGAATGGCTTCTTACATGATTGTAGCTTATTCTCATCGAACCTTTGACCGATTCGGTCATTTGTAAGCTTATAATGGCCTTTTATGTGATTGTTATTGATTCTAATCAAATGGTTAACCAATTCGGTGATTTGTAAGCATAAAATGACTTTTTACGTGATTGTAGCTAATTCTCATCGAATGTTTGACCTATTCGGTGAATTATAAGCACGGGATGGCCTGTTATGTGATTGTAATTGATTTTCATCGAACGGTTGACCGCTTCGATGATTTGTAAGCTCAGAATGGCTTGTTACATGATTGTAGCTTATTCTCATCGAAGGTTTGACCGATTCGATCATTTGTAATCGTATAATGGCTTATTATGTGATTGTTATTGATTTTAATCAAACGGTTAACCGATTCAGTGATTTGTAAGCTCAGAATGGCTTTTTACGTGATTGTAGCTGATTCTCATCGAACGGATGACAAATTTGGTGATTTGTAAGCTCAGAATGCTTGTTACATGATTGTAGCTGATTATTATCGAACGGTTGACTGATTCGGGGATTTGTAAGCTCAGAATAGCTTGTTACATGATTGTAATTGATTGTCATCGAACGGTTTACCGATTCGGTGATTTGTAAGCTTAGAATGGCTTGTTACGTGATCGTAGTTTAGTCTCATTGAATGGTTGACAGATTTGGTGATTTGTAAGCTTAGAATGGCTTGCTATGTAATTGTAGCTGATTCTCATCAAACGGTTGACCTATTCAGGGATTTATAAGCTCAAAATTTCTTGTTACATGATTGTAATTGATTCTCATTGAACCGTTGACTGATCTAGTGATTTGTAGGCTTAGAATGGCTTGTTACGTGATAGTAACTGATTGTCATCAAACGGTTAACTGATTCGGTGATTTGTAAGCTCAGAATGGCTTCTTACGTGATTGTAGCTGATCTCATCGAATGGTTGACCTATTCGGTGATTTGTAAGCTTAGAATGGCTTGTTATGTAATTGTAATTGATTTTCATCGAACGGTTGACCGCTTCAATAATTTGTAAGCTTAGAATGGCTTGTTACATAATTGTAGCTTATTCTCATCGAACATTTGACCGATTCGGTCATTTGTAAGCTCAGAATGGATTGTAATGTGATTGTTATTGATTCTAATCGAACGATTGATCGATTCGGTGATTTGTAAGCTTAGAATGTCTTTTTATGTGATTGTAGCTGATTATCATCGAACGGTTGACAAATTCGGTGATTTGTAAGCTCAGAATGGCTTGTTACATGATTGTAGCTGATTCTTATCGAACGATTGACCGATTCAGGGATTTGTAAGCTCAGAATGTTTTGTTATGTTATTGTAATTGATTGTCGTCAAATAGTTTACCGATTCAGTGATTTTTAAGCTCAGAATGGCTTGTTATGTGATTGTAGTTTATTCTCATCAAATGGTTGACAGATTTGGTGATTTGTAAGTTAAGAATGGCTTGTTACATGATTGTAGTTGATTCTTATCAAACGGTTGACATATTCAGTGATTTGTAACCTCACAATGGCTTGTTATGTGATTATAATTGATTGTCATCGAACGGTTGACCGATTCGGTGATTTGTAAGCTCAGAATGGCTTGTTATGTGATTGTAGTTAATTCTCAATGAAAGGTTGACTGATTTGGGGATTTGTAAGCTCAGAATGGCTTGTTACGTAATTGTAGTTGATTCTCATTGAACCATTGATCGATTTCGTGATTTGTAAGACCAAAATCGCTTGTTACATGTTTAGAATTGATTCTCATTGAACGGTTGATCGATACAGTGATTAGTAAGCTCAAAATGGCTTGTTACGTAATTGTAACTAATTGTCATCAAATGGTTGACCAATTCAGTGATTTGTAAGCTCAAAATGGCTTGTTACGTGATTGTAGCTGATTTTCATCGAATGGTTGACCTATTCAATGATTTATAAGTTCAGAATGGCTTGTTATATGATTGTAATTGATTCTCATCGAATGGTTGACCACTTATGTGATTTGTAAGCTCAGAATGGCTTGTTACATGACTGTAGCTTATTCTCATCGAACGTTTGACCGATTCGGTCATTTCTAAGCTCAGAATGGCTTGTCATTGATTCTAATCAAACGGTTGACCGATTCGGTGATTTCTAAGCTCAAAATGGCTTGTTACGTGAGTGTAATTAATTGTCATCAAACGGTTGACTGATTCGGTGATTTGCAAGCTCAAAATGGCTTGTTACGTAATTGTGGCTAATTCTCATCGAACAGTTGACCGCTTCGGTGATTTGTAAGCTCAGAATAGCTTGTTACATGATTGTAGCTTATTATCATCGAATGTTTGACCGATTCAGTCATTTGTAAGCTCAGAATGGCTTGTTTCATGATTGTAATTGATTGTCATCGAACGGTTGACCGATTCGATGATTTGTAAGCTCAGAATAACTTTTTACATGATTGTAGTTTATTCTCATTGAACGGTTGACCCATTCATTGATTTGTAAGTTCATAACAGCTTGTTACATGATTGTAGCTGATTCTCATCGAATGGTTGACCTATTTGGTGATTTTGAACGCTCAGAATGGCTTGTTATGTGATTGTAATTGATTCTCATCAAATGATTGACCGCTTCGGTGTTTTTTAAGCTTAGAATGGCTTGTTATTTTATTGTAATTGATTATAATTGAACGGTTGACCGCTTCGGTGATTTGTAAGTTCAAAATGGCTTTTTATGTGATTGTAGTTGATTCTCATCCAACGGTTGAACGATTCAGCGATTTGTAAGCTCAGAATAGTTTGTTATGTGATTGTTATTGATTTTAATCGAACGGTTGACCGATTCAGTGATTTCTAAGCTCAGAATGGCTTTTTACATGTTTGTAGCTGATTATCATCAAATGGTTGACAGATTTGGTGATTTATAAGCTCAGAATGGCTTGTTACATGATTGTAGCTAATTCTTATTGAACAGTTGACCGATTCGGTGATTTCTAAGCTCAAAATGGCTTGTTACGTTAATGCAATTTATTCTCATTGAATGGTTGACCGATTCGATGATTTGTAAGCTCAAAATGGCTTGTTATCTAATTGTAATTGACTATAATTTAACGGTTGACCACTTCGGTGATTTGTAAGTTTAGAATGACTTGTTACGTGATTGTAATTGATTCTCATTGAATAATTGACCGGTCATATGATTTGTAAGCTCAGAATGGCTTGTTACATGATTGTAACTGATTGTCATGAAACGGTTGACCTATTTGGTGATTTGTAAGCTCAGACTGGCTTGTTACATGATTGTAGCTAATTCTCATCGAATGGTTGACCTATTCAGTGAATTGTAAGCTCAGAATGGCTTTTTATGTGATTGTAATTGATTCTCATCAAACGGTTGACCGCTACGGTGATTTGTAAGCTCAGAATGACTTGTTACATGATTGTAGCTTATTCTCATCGAACGTTTGACTGATTCGATCATTTGTAAGCTCAGAATGGCTTATTATGTGATTGTTATTGATTTTAATCAAACGGTTGACCGATTCGATGATTTGTAAGCTCAGAATGGCTTTTTACGTGATTGTAGCTTATTCTCATCGAATGGTTGACATATTCGGTGATTTATAAGCTCAAAATGGCTTGTTACGTGATTGTAGCTGATTCTTATCGAACGGTTGACTGATTCAGTGATTTCTAAGCTCAAAATGGCTTGTTACGTGATTGTGGTCTAATCGAATGGTTGACTAATTTGGTGATTTGTAAGCTCAGAATGGCTTGTTACGTGATTGTAAATATTGTCATCGAACGGTTGACCGATTCAGTGATTTGTAAGATCAGAATGGCTTGTTACGTGATTGTGGTTTATTCTCATCGAACGGTTAACCAATTCAGTTATTTGTAAGCTCAGAATGGCTTGTTACATAATTGTAGCTAATTCTCATCGAACAATTGACCAATTTGGGGATTTGTAAACTTGTTATGTGATTGTAATTGATTCTCACCGAACGATTGACTAATCTAGTGATTTGTAAGCTCAGAATGGCTTGTTACATGATTGTAACTAATTGTCATCAAACGGTTGACCAATTCGGTGATTTGTAAGCCTAGAATGGGTTGTTACATGATTGCAGCTGATTCTCATCGAATTATTGACCTATTCGATGATTTTTAAGCTCAGAATGGCTTGTTATGTAATTTTCATCGAATGGTTGATCGCTTCGGTGATTTGTAAGCTCAAAATGGCTTGTTATATGATTGTAGCTTATTCTCATCGAACGTTTGACCAATTCGGTGATTTGTAAGCTCAGAATGGCTTAATATGTGATTGTTATTGATTATAATCAAACGGTTGACCGATTTGGTGATTTGTAAGCTCAGAATGGCTTTTTACGTGACTGTAATTGATTCTCATCGAACGGTTGACCGATTCAATGATTTGTAAGCTCAGAATGGCTTATTATGTGATTGTAATTGATTATAATTGAATGGTTGACCGCTTCGGTGATTTGTAAATTCAGAATTGCTTGTTACATGATTGTAACTGATTCTCATCCAACGTTTGAACGATTCGGAAATTTGTAAGCTCAGAATCACTTGTTATTGATTCTAATCAAATAGTTGACCGATTCAGTGATTTGTAACCTCAAAATGGCTATTTACATTATTGTAGCTGATTCTCATTAAACGGTTGACCGATTCGGTGATTTATAAGTTGAGAATGGCTTTTTACATGATTGTAGCTGATTCTCATCGAAGGGTTGACCTATTCGATAATTTGTAAGCTCAGAATGACTTGTCATGTGATTGTTATTGATTCTAATTGAATGGTTGATCGATTCGGTGATTTCTAAGCTCAAAATGGCTTGCTACGTTATTGTAATTTATTGTTATCGAACAGTTGACCGATTCGATGATTTGTAATCTCATAATGGCTTGTTACGTGATTGTAGTTTATTCTCATCGAATGGTTGACCGATTCGGTGATTTGGTAGCTCAAAATGGCTTGTTACATAATTGTAGCTGATTCTCATCAAACGGTTGACCGATTCGGTAATTTGTAAGCTCAAAATTGCTTGTTACGTGATTATAATTGATTCTCATTAGACGATTGACCGATCCAGTGATTTGTAAGCTCAAAATGGCTTACGTGATTGTAACTAATTGTCATCAAACGGTTCACCGATTCAGTGATTTGTAAGTTCAGAATGGCTTGTTACATGATTGTAGTTGATTATCATCGAACGGTTGACCGATTTGGTTATTTGTAAGCTCAGAATGGCTTGTTATGTGATAGTAATTGATTATAATTTAACGCTTGACTGCTTCGGTGATTTGTAAGAACAAAATGGCTTGTTACATGATTGTAGCTAATTCTGTTCCAACGGTTGAACGATTTGGTGATTTGTAAGCTCAGAATGGCTTGTTATTTATTCAAATCGAACGGTTGACCGATTCATTGATTTGTAAGCTCAGAATGGCTTGTTACATGATTGTAGCTGATTCTCATTGAACGGTTGATAGATTCAGTGATTTTTAAGTTTAGAATGGCTTTTTACGTGATTGTAGCTGATTCTCATCGAACAGTTGAACTATTCAATTATTTATAAGCTGAGAATGGCTTGTTATGTGACTGTTATTGATTATAATCAAACGGTTGACCGATTCGGCAATTTGTAACCTAAGAATGCAATGATACGTGATTGTAAATTATTGTCATCACACAATTGAACGATTTGGTGATTTGTAAGATTAGAATGGCTTGTTATGTGATTTTTATTAATTCTAATCGAATGGTTAACCAATTCGGTGATTTGTAAGCTCAGAATAGATTTTTACGTGATTGTAGCTTATTCTCATCGAACGGTTGAACTATTCAATCATTTGTAAGCTAAGAATGGCTTGTTATGTGACTGTTATTGATTCTATTCAAACAGTTAACCAATTCGGTGATTTGTAAGCTCAGAATGGCTTGTTACATAATTGTAATTGATTCTCATCAAACGCTTGACCGATTTGGTGATTTGTAAGCTCATAATGGCTTGTTACGTGATTGTAGCTAATTCTCATCCAATGGTTGAACGATTCATCAATTTGTAAGCTCATAATGGCTTGTTATGTGATTTTTATTGATTCTAATCAAACGGTTGACCAATTCGGTGATTTGTAAGCTCAGAATAGCTTGTTACATGATTGTAGCTGATTCTCATTGAACAATTGACCGATTTGGTGATTTTTATGTTCAAAATGGCATGTTACATGATATTAGCTAATTCTCATCGAACGGTTGAACGATTCGATGATTTGAAAGCTCAGAATGGCTTGTTATGTGATTGTTATTCGTTCTAATCAAACGGTTGACCGATTTGATGATTTGTAAGCTCAGAATAGCTTGTAATATGATTCTAATTGATTCTCATTGAACGGTTGACTGGTTCGGTGTTTTCTAAGCTCAGAATGGCTTATTACGTGATTATAGCTTATTCTCATCGAATGTTTGACTGATTCGGTCATTTGTAAGCTTAGAATGGCTTGTTACGTGATTGTAATTGATTCTCATCGAACGGTTGACCGATTCAGTGATATGTAAGCTCAAAATGGCTTGTTATGTGATTGTAATTTATTATAATTGAACTGTTGATTACTTCGGTCATTTGTAAGTTTATAATGGCTTGTTACATGATTATAGTTTATTCTAATCAAACGGTTGACCAATCCAGTTATTTGTAAGGTCAGAATGGCTTGTTACGTGATTATAACTGATTGTCATCAAACGGGTGACTGGTTCAGTGATTTGTAAGCTCAGAATGGCTTGTTACGTGATTGTAATTGGTTCTCATTGAACGGTTGACTGATCCAGTGATTTGTAAGGTCAGAATGACTTGTTACATGATTGTAACTGATTGTCATCAAACAATTGACCGATTCGGTGATTTGTAAGCACAGAGTGGCTTGTTACGTGATTGTAGCTGATTCTCATCGAATGGGTTACCAATTCGGTTATTTATAAGCTCAGAATGGCTTGTTACGTAATCGTAACTGATTCTCATCAAACGGTTGACCAATTGGGTGATTTGTAAGCTCAAAATCACTTGTTATGTGATTGTAATTGATTCTTATTGAATGGTTGACCAATCGAGTGACTTGTAATCTCAGAATGGCTTGTTACATGATTGTAACTTATTGTCATCAAACGGTTGACCGATTCAGTGATTTATAAGCTCAAAATTGCTTGTTACATGATTGTAGTTGATTCTCATCGAATGGCTAACCTATTCGGTGATTTGTAAGCTCAGAAAGGCTTGCTATGTGATTGTAATTCATTCTCATCAAACAGTTGACTGCTTCTGTAATTTCTAAGCTCAGAATGGCTTGTTACATGATTGTAGCTTATTCTCATTGAACATTTGACCGATTCTGTCATTTATAAGCTCAGAATGGCTTGTTATGTGATTGTTATTGATTCTAATCAAACGGTTGACCAATTTGATGATTTGTAAGCTCAGAATGGCTTTTTACGTGATTGTAGCTGATTCTCATCCAACGGTTGACAGATTCGGTGATTTATAACCTCAGAATGACTTGTTACGTGATTGTAGCCAATTTTCATCGAACAGTTGACCGATTCAGTGATTTATAAGCTTAGAATGGCTTGTTACGTGATTGTAATTGATTCTCATCGAATGGTTAACCGATTCAGTGATTTGTAAGCTTAGAATGGCTTGTTATGTGATTGTAATTGATTATAACTGAACAGTTAACCGCTTCTATGATTGCTAAGTTCATAATGGCTTGTTACGTGATTGTAGCTGATTCTCATCCAACGGTTGAACGATTCAGTGATTTGTAAGCTCAGAATGGCTTGTTATGTGATTGTTATTGATTCTAATCGAACGGTTGACCAATTCGGTGATTTGTAAGCTCAGAATGACTTGTTACATGATTGTAGCTAATTCTCACTGAATGGTTGACCGATTCAGTGATTTATAAGTTCAAAATGGCTTATTACGTGATTGTAGCTAATTCTCATCGAACAGTTGAACGATTTAGTGATTTGTAAGCTTAGAATGGCTTGTTATGTGATTATTATTCATTCTAATCAAACGGTTGACCGATTTGGTGATTTGTAAGCTCATAATGGCTTGTTACGTTACTATAATTGATTGTCATCGAACGATTGACCGATTCAGTGATTTGTAAGCTCAAAATGGCTTGTTATGTGATTATAGTTTATTCTCATCGAAAGGTTGACCGATTCGGTGATTTGTAAGCTCAGAATGGCTTGTTACATAATTGTAACTGATTCTCATCGAACGGTTGACCGATTCAGTGATTTGTAAGCTCAAAATTGCTTGTTACATGATTTTAATTAATTCTCATTGAACAGTTGACCAATCCATTGACATGTAAGCTCAGAATGGCTTGTTACGTGATTATAACTGATTATCGTTAAACGATTGAACGGTTCGGTGATTTGTAACCTCAAAATGGCTTGTTACATGATTGTAGCTGATTCTCATCAAATGGTTGACCTATTTGGTAATTTGTAAGCTCAAAATGGCTTTTTATGTGATTGTAATTGAT
>MU228272.1:0-24289 GCA_018584345.1 Thuja plicata
CAAAATCATCCCAACCCTATGTTCAACCTCAGAGACAGTTTTACAAGAAAACTTATCACTTCAAAGGTGTTATGGAATGAATATACAACCTTGAACAAGTTCAGAGATATATCAAAAGGATATTACTCCTCAGATGACAGACCAATTGACGAGGCCTCAATCAACAAAATTTAACCATGCAAAACGGGAAAAACTGATTGATAATAAAGACTGTGAACCAGATTAGGAAGCATATACATCAAACTATCACTTTGAAGAAGTTCTATTGATTTATCTGAGGGACGAATTGTAAAATGGTAATGAAATAATTGCACAAGTGAAAGAAAAGGACTTATCTTTATTAATTTTTAAAAAAAATAGTACATCCAGGTCCATGTTATAATTGTTGATCCAAAACTATCCAAATATGTGAAATTGTATTATATTGTATTGTCCTCTCTCTTTACATTTTACATTATATATATATGTGTGTGTGTGTGTGTGTGTGTGTGTGTGTGGCTTTCACACCTCTTTAGGGTGAAAAGGCACAACCCTTAGTACAAATTATTTTGAAAAAACAATAAACTGACTAAAAAATAACTACCTAACTTTCGGATTTGGCTTTGGTCGAAAATCCAAAACACCTCGTGAAAAGATAGTATTTCTGTTGGAGATAGGAAATTTGACTTCCCGAACTGGGTCGTTTTTAGATTTTTAAAATTTGACCATCTTAAGTCTCTGTTGGCATCATCTTTGTAGCAAGTTAAAATTCCAGCATTTTCTAAAGGCTTCGATTAGTTAGTTCTATTTATTTGTGTCATAAAGCTTCCTTCCTTTGATTTTTTTAGTTTGAAGAAACTTTCTTCTTGATAATGGATTGAGACTTCTAAATTCTCAAAATTTAGGGTACCACTAAGTCCTAAGGGGTGATAAGGGGTATAAGGGGTCATAGGGCACATTAATGTGTCTTAGGACCCCTTAACAACCCTTACGACTCCTAAGGTGTAGAGAGAGGGGTCTTCATGGGTTGTAAAGGGTGATAAGGGGTTCTAGGACACATTAATATGTCCTACAACTCCTTATGACCCCTTAAGACACCTTACGACCCATTATCATACAACTTAGGGATCTTAAAGTGTCCTAAGGGGTCATAAGGAGCTCTAGGACACATTAATGTGTCCTAGAACACCGTAATGTGTCCTACAACACCTTAAGACGTCTTACGATATCTTACCATACATTTGTGTATGGTAAGGGGTCCTAAGGGGTCTTAAGAGGTCCTAGGACACAGTGATGTGTTCTATGTCAAGTTAACACCCCTTATGACACCTAAGATGTAGAGAGAGGATTCCTAATGGGTACTAAGGGCTTATTAGGGGCTCTATGACCACTTATGACACATTTCCCTACATCTTAGGCTTGAAAAAGAGTCCTAAGTGGTAATAAAGGGTTCTAGGATAAATTAATGTGTCACAGGACCCCTTAAGACCCTTTACGACCCCTTAAGATCCCTTACCATACATTAGTGTATGGTAAGGGGTCCTAAGGGGTCTTAAAGGGTCATACGACATAGTAATATGTACTAGGAACCCTTAAGACCACTGAGCAACCCTTAAGACCTCTTAAAATTCTTTAGCTTATTGTAAGGGGTTGTAAGAGGTCTTAAGGGGTCCTACTACACAGTAATGTGTCCTAGGACCCCTTAGCACCCCTTACCATTCATTAGTGTATGGAAAGGTTTTCTAAGGGGTTGTAAGGGGTCTAAGAAGTCCTACGACACATTAAAACCCTTACAATCCCTAAGATTTAGAGAGAGGGGTCTTTGAGAGTCCTAAGGGGTGATAAAGGGTTCTAGGACACCTTATGACCTCTTAGGACCCCTTATCATATATCTTAGGTGTCTTAAAAGTTTGTAAGGGGTCATGAAGGGTCCTAGAACACATTAATGTGTATTAGGACCCCTTACCATTCATTAGTGTATGGTAAGGGGTCCTAGGGGGTTGTAAGGGGTCTAAGGGGTCCTAGGAAACATTAATGTGTCCTAAGACCCCTTAATAATCCTAGTGTTGGAGATTTGCCTTTGTGCAAATAGTTGACTATATGTTTGTCATTGATGACAACATATAGTATACAACAGTGTACTGTATTCAGTTATCAATATGGAGATGTTGGAGCCTTGCATGGTTATTTGTATGTTGTAGACATATTTATTATACCATGTTCATACACGCAGATTCAGCAGTGCAGTTAAAGTTGAGTTATGTTGATATGTTTACCAGCCACAGTTTCAGAAGATTGTTATTAAGAGCCGACAGTAATTTTATTGTTTCTTCAGTTGTGCCTATCTATGGGATATGCGTGTTCGGATTCATGTTTAGTTATGACTTAAGAATGTTTAACCAAAGGCGCTTAACGTGTTTCATCTGAAGTGTGATGTTTGAGTTATTTTGGTGGAGCCGACTATGTGAAGCGATGTGTCAATTCATTTTGAGTTGCGCGGTTCTAATTATGATTGCGTGCTTAGTTTAGCCGACAAGGAAGTTGTTGAAGAGTTTCCTACAGCCGACACAATCATATCTTTGAAGAAGATACTTATAGTAGTTCATTTGTGAACGCCAAGTGTGGAGAAAAAGAAAAAGAGGTAAAAAGTCGTGACAGTTAACAGAGCAGAATGTCTGATGTATTAGAGCAGTAAAGCTACATCATTCATCAGTCAAGGATCTATGTGAAGAAGCAGAAAGATTATACAAGTCACTGGAACTGATCAAGACAACAGGTCTACTTAAAAAGTTCAAATATCAGATATAGTGTATATCTATTTTGCAGAAGGTTGCAGCCTTCATCATTTGAGCAGTGTGCTCTTGGACAGTGTGTCTTCACCCCTAACAGGGTTATTTGTAAAAGACTCCTAACAGGGTCCGACCCTTGACTAGGTCATTGTACTTATTACATTGTAAAGATCAACTCTAACAAGGTTGTAAGATCTTCTAACAGGGATCATTATTCTCTAGTGCAATTCTTTGTGGGTGCTAATTCCCACCGGGGTTTTTACCTATTTTGGTTTCCCCGTAACCAAAATTGTGGTGTTTTATTCTGTGTTATCTTGTTGCATTTATGCTTAATGTTATTTTGTACTTAATTGGTTAAAAGAGTTGAAACTAGGCTTAGTTGGGTTGAGCAGTTTACAGGCCCCCTCTGGAGGCTTTCCTACCAAATTAAATTATGATTGACTGAAAGACACATCTGACACTCTTTATTTTCTAATGAATAAGAAAGGATTTCACAATGTGTATGATTTGTGTCTTCATGCATCAATGTGTAAGCTTTGTGTCTTCATACATTAATGTATATGCTTTGTGTCTTCATACATTTGTTTCATATTTTCAAATGTATGGCCTTAATTTTGATATAGAATAACTTTGAGCAATGTCGTTTTTTATCATACAAATGATTATTTTGTTAGAGTTTAGATAAGATCATAAGTCCCTTTCTAACTAAGAAAAATTATGATAATAATTGCTTGAGGGCAAGCAATTTTGGGAGGGGCGGTCTGTCATCAGCCATGATTGGCATATGATTGCATGCACAAATTGCTTTTGTAATTAAGTTCTTATTTAATTCTTAATATGAATTAATATATTTGTTATTAAATAAATTACATGAATAAATAATATTATATCACTATGTTGGTAATCAACAATAATGATATATGATTATGTCATTAGTAAGAAATATATAATACCATAAATAATGTTATATTATTATGATATATAATAAATATTTAATATTAATAATAAACAATTATACCAATACATTCTATATATAATAATAATAGTATATCATTATCAATATTACTAATATAATATATAATAAATTGTTATTAATTAACATTTATGGGACGAATGAGTTGGAAACCATTGTTAACGGGGAAATGGAGGGGGGAAACAAGGAGAAAAAGAAATAAATAAAAGGAGGAGAAAATCAAGGAGAGGTAATAGGAAGTTATCCACCAAAAAACAAGGTGAAGAAATACGAAGTTATCCACTGGAACTCAAGGAGACGAAATAGGAAGTACAAATATATTTCACAAGCCATAATTGATTTTTCCTCTCATAAAAGGTATGTGACTATGACTTTATAAGAATGAATTAAACTTGAACTATTTTGATATATATAGTGAATATGAAATATATTTGTATTATTAGGAATTTATAAATTCATATTATGAAATATAAAAATAGTAATTATTCATGGGATAAATAAATATATACATATGTATTTGTATATTATATGTTGAGGTTATACAATTGAGAATTATAATGATATGAATTAATTACTAAGTGATTACAATAATGAGAATTATATAATATACGAAATCTTAATTGATGCGTTCTCGTATAATTGTGATTCTTAATGATAAACTTAAATTTGATTTTATAATCAATACTAATGTTGTAAATTTATGTGTCTTAAATGATGATATCATATACCATATAGAATGAATGTCAAATTCATTAGAGATTGAACTCCGAAAATGATGATATGGAATACCATAGAGGATGAATCTTGTATTCATTAGAGATGGATTCCTAACTGGAGGGGGCTAGAGTTGATTGTCATGGTTTCCCTAGTCTTAGGGTATGTGCCCTAAAATGATGATTTGGATACCATATAGAATGAATCTTATATTTATTAGAGATGGATTCCTATCTGGAGCAGGCTAGAGGGGATTGTCATGGTTTCCCTACTCTCAGGGTATGTGCCCTAAAATGATGATTTGGATACAGTATAGAATGAATCTTATATTCATTAGAGATGTATTCCTATCTAGAGGGGGCTAGAGGAAATTGTTATAGTTTTCCTAGTCTCGAGATTGTTATAATCTCATGTAGGCAATATATACACTAATAGTTAGTTATATGCATATGACGTTTGCAAAAGAACCTAGAAGTAGTGCTCTATGGAAAGACGGCTGATAGCCCGATTACTTAAAGTGGATCTTATATCACTCAAGCCGAGAATCGGGAATTCTGTGAAGCCCGACCTAGAGACAGTTCCTAGGGTCAAAATCCCCTTACTAACTTAGAATAGAGTAAGTGTCATATAAATATTGAATAATATTTTATACTAACGTCAGTTTTCCAGGGATTTACATAGGGAAAATAATTAGGGACATTACATGTTTACAGTTATTGCTTCCATAATGTATATTTGAATTAGGCATGGTAATGGCTGCAAGTTCTTGCCATATCTGATTTGTCAAGTCATTGCAAATGATTGTGCATGTGGCTGCTAGGATTAGCTACCCTTCACCGAGCTCCCATTTCAATTGTCACTAGCATAATTTTGTAGCTATCTTCATAAAAGAGTGCCATATTTTAAAGTAGCGCAAACTTAAATCAACAATAAATTTTTGTTATTCAAAAGATAAGCACTGGTCATATATCCATTTTCAAGAAACACATTTTCTTTCAACAATAGCTTCAATAACTTGGGCCCCTTGTCGGTTTCAAATTTATTCAAGGGCGAATACGGTTACCACAAAATCAACAATTTATAGCCTTTCAAACTAAAACTTCCACGTAACTTCCATCCACTCCATCCACCTCTGAACATCTAACTCACGAAAAAGGTTCATCATATTAAACAGATTAAAACCATGAGCTAGTTTATAGAGCTCCATGTTGTTAATAGGGGTGTCGTTTCTTGTTGACAATAGCTTCCATGCTACTTACAATAGATGCATAAGAATTAAGTGTCATTTTGTATCAATTCAGGAAATAACTATTGTTCCTCCATGTAGGCCCCGTTTGTTTCTAGGTATTGACTAGGAATTGGCATACCCGCATGCTGGTATTGTCGAATTCAGTGTTTGGTTCCAAAATGAAAAATAGGAATAGGGTTATACGAATTCTAATTTTGGGCCTTTTTGAGCATTCCACAATTCCCCCTCAAGACCTAGAATTGGAATTGGAATTGAGAGTTTTATTTTGGGAAAGAAAATTCATTCCCATTTTTGTGTTAATTTTATATTTTTACGAGGATGTATATATATATATATATATATGTGTGTGTGTGTGAATATACACGTGTATATACATGTGTATATATACACGTGTATATATACACATTTATCTATACATGTATGTATGTATACATATGAGTGTATACACACACATGTGTATAGATATATATATATAGTATAGATACATGTATGTATATATACACACATGTATATATAGTGTGTGAATATACATGTGTGTATATATACATGTATGTATATATAATATATATACATGTATGTATATATACACGTGTATATACATATTCATATGTATATACACACGTGTGTGTATGTGTATATGTGTATATATATACACAAATATGTGTATATATGTGTATGTGTGTATATGTGTGTGTGTATATATACACACATGTGTATATGTGTATACATATATATATCTGTGTGTGTGTGTATGCATACATGTGTATATATGCGTGTGTATATACACACACATGTGTGTTATATACACGTGTGTATATACACACACATGTGCGTATATGTGTGTATATATACACGCGTGTGCGTATGCACATATGTGTGTGTATATATGTGTCTGTGTGTATATGTGTATGTGTGCAAAAACAAAATTCCAATTCCAATTCTAGTTGTGTGGAACCAAACACAGAATTTGCATCTTCTCAATCATCTTCCAGGTGAACCAAACAGGACAAGCCCATATTCTAGAATTCATTTTGAGACTAGCACAATTCTAGAATGGATTCAATTCTAGAATTGGCAATTCCAGCATGCACAAATTCCACGAAACAAACGGACCCGTAGAGTGGATAAGTCTCTGTTTTGTATTGTTCACTACCTCCATGTAGAATAAATATATTTGTGTTTCATATTATTCACTAACATACTGTAAATCATGAAACATGTTTGACACTGGTGTATTATAAACGAAGTATGAAGAATAACGAGACTGAAGATAATTCTATCAACTGTACCTTGAGGTGACGTCTGTTCTGTTCTTTACTGCATGCATAAAATTTAATTATTGAACAGTAGAATATTTGAGTTTCAACATTGAAAAGTTGATTGTGAAATCTCAGTTCTAAATTACTCAGTAACCAGACAGCTCTATTTACAAAATATCAATTTTGAATGATATCAATGCATCGATTCCCATCTAAACTTGGGGAATCATAGCTGAAGCCCATTTTCATTTTTCTGTGTCACCTGAAAACTATGGCAAATACAGAAAAGCCTCGTTGCATGGTAAATGCAAATAATGTACTTAAATTTATTCATTAAACAATAGAATTATTAAATGTGCATTATCAAATCTGCAAATATACTCCTTGGTAAGTAAAAAGAAAGCCAGCAATTTGAGTGTCAGTATACTCGAGCTTTTGGAGGAAATGTTTCCACCTCATCATCCAAAGTGTTCAAATGGACAGGCCTATAGGCCAAACGTACCTTCCCGTTTTCCCAATACCTGCAAGAAAATAAAACCGCAAGATTATGGTCAACTAATACATTCATTAACTACATTTTCTTCATATTGTTTCCATCTTAACTCTCTTAATAAAATCTATCAACGCATGCAAAACCAAACTTCAATAGGCATTTTCCATGTCAACATATGTAGAGACTTTTATGCACATACTACTTTTTTTAACCTTCCACAGCAGATAATAGATCTTGAAACATTTTATCAGAAGTGAAAGGTTTGGCATTGCTACATACTCTCTGGCAGAAATGTTTACTTCTAAGGGACCAACAAATAGACAATGGAACAACTATAGCCGGTGCTGTTATGTTGAACCAATTTATAAAAATTTAACTGAGAAAATATCTAGGTCTACTAACTTACTGATCATTTGTTTGTAATTAAGAGTTTACGACTAAAACTTTCAGGGCAAGGTTTAAGGTCAAGTGAGCTACGGAAGCAGCTCATTCCAGATAACAGAAATTAACTTGACCTGAGGCCCACCCATTAGAGTACAATAAGAATATGGTACTGTCGTCAAAGTGTTTTATTGTAGAATATAGAAAAAGGGAAAATCTATTATAGGATAAGGAAAGATTATACCAATTGCCATATAATTTAAAAGGAGCAACTACCTTTGTTAGATGGGATTTGCAAACACAAGATTATCGTTGTCGCAAATAATACAATCTTTGAAGATCTCTTGATTTTGGTTGGTCATGGTCAGTCTTGATGGGATTTTCTATTCTTCCTTTTTTGATTGAGAAAAAAAAAGTATTCATAGCAAACTGGAAAAGCTGACATGAAATCCAAGTCCTTTTAAATAGACAAAATGATCCAATGTGAGAATAGAAATGAACAGATCATTGTAATGTCCCGTACTCGGATGCTGCCAATTTTCAATCATTAGCGTACATTACTATGCATCTAAATTGAATTTATTTTAAGAAACGATGAATAACTCAATGAATTTAACAATTAACACATTTAAGCCCAATTCCTTCTTCTCTCTTGAACATGCCAACCTTAAGGAGGATGTTAATATTTGTACTTTCGGTCAGATAAATCTAACTGATGAAATCAAATGGATAAGTGAACATTTGATATCTATCTTTTTCATATATACTGACTGATCTATGTATTTGACTTGATCATATTAATCATAACATTATTATGAATAATCATATATATATATATATATATATACACGATTATGGTCATTATATAGATCGTGTAATTCTGAAGATGATTATATTTCTCATTGCAAACCACCGATCTTTTATGTTATTGATCGAATGATCCAATGGATCGATCATGCCTTGGATCGATCAAGTGTAATTGATTATGTGAATCAGCTAATGTATTGAAACTGATTGTGAATCGATTATATGTTAAGCATAACTAATATTGATAACGGAAATCGATTTAGTATTAACAAATTATGTGTTAAGCATGGAAATCAATTAAGTCTTAATTGTTGTCTATAAACAGCCGACCTATCGGAGAGGAGCATGCCTCTTCAAAAAGGCATGACTCCATGTGAATGAAATTCATGTGGAGGCATGTCTCTTTGAAGACATGCCTCCTCATATGATATATATATTATATACATCGGGTTGATATCGATTCATTTGGAATGTACCGAAATCATTAGAGCAAGCCAAAAGACATTGATATATATATCAGAGTCAGACAAATTCTAATCCCTTTGAATTAAGAACATTCATATCATATCAGCGATAATATTGGAGATAAGTTGAGAAATATATCCAACTATATTGAGCAACAACATTATAGAAAAACATTGTGTTGAAACATAGCAATAACAACGAATGAATAGTGCAGAGAAATATCGAAAGACAATATCGATAACTGCAGATCGATATTAATAGTCATCTCAGCAATATTCTTGTGGAATCGGTGAAAAGCAAATACAGTCTCAATACCTATCAGTTTGAGTTTATATTAACAACAACATAGTCATATTGGTATTGAAATCAGAGATTCAATATTGAATATCAATAATTGTAGATCAATATTGACATTAAGAATTCAGTTATATTCTTGTGAGACATAACATAAATTGTTTATAATATCGAACTGTGTAGAGTTCGATTATATCTACATTGAATATATGTACCAGTATATTAAAGAAATAAATTAGAACCTCTAAAATCTGATCAACTTTAACAACAGGGCGCTTGACACCAATCTACAAGTAGGCTTCCTCAAGGATTTGGGACTGCATGTTCGTACCCATCTCGGGATTTCCCCTCAAGGCATTGCATACATATCCTTACCCATCTTGGAATTCACCTATCTTGTGAGGATTTACTCCGCCTCTCCCGGGTTGACAGAAACCTATCCTCTTAAGAAATTATAGTAAGTGATTAAGTAATAGACCGCAAATATTCTAATTCCTTTGTATTACACCTATATATTCGAAATATATATATCTGATTATTATTATTATCAGATTTATGTTTCTATATGTGGATACCTTGACATACCCTTATTTGTAATAGACGGAATTCTATATACATGTATATACATACTTATATATATACATATATATAATCAAATATCCTATATATTATCTCTGATATATATAAATATGAAACCACAATATAACCTCAGCATATTCCTTTATTTTTATTAACCTGTTCATTGTCCTGTAACGCACGAACAGTATTATAAGGTCTCCGCAGTTTATTTTCTAATGGTCTTGCTTTGCAGCTTGAGACCCGCGGTCGAGCATGAACAAGTTCCAATCTGCAATAACCAACGTCTCCAGAACAGGTTGATTTCCAATGATCCTATATTGATCGCTGCTCATATTATTTCCCCTCCCGGTCCTTGCCGTAATCCATCTTTTGATATATCCCCTGGGCGGAGGAGTTACAACTCATCATTGCTGATGAGTCACGTCCCTTCATCGTTTCCTTCCATTGTCTAGGAGAATAGGTGGCAAGTCCAGCACACGGTCTTTGATTAAATTCAGCTTTGGAGTTGTACTTCTCAAATATATCTTCTGGAGATATATTATTGTTAGATATGAGTATCAATTACATTCACTATTATTATAATTATCGATTTATATTATTGATTAAGAATATTGATTAATATTATTTATTAAAATTATATTAAATATTGATTATTATTATTGATATTGATTAATATCTTTTATTCATTAAATAAAGAATTAATTATATATTTATATTTAAAGTAAATTATATATGCATTAAAATAATATGTCTATATTTGTATTGTTTATATGATAATTACAGGTAGACCGCCCCTCCCAAAATTGCTTGTTGTCAAGCAATTATTATCATAGGTATCTATCATAATTTCCCTTATATAGTAAGTGAAGTATAATCTTATCTAAACTATTTCATAATGATGTTTATTGAATCAAAATTGTCATTTGCTTGATGACAAGTGTTGTTACTCTAAATGGTTCTAGATCAATCAAATTAAGGCCATACATCTAAATATATGACATACATGTATGAATATAGGAAGAAACGAAGCATACACATTAATGCATGAAAACATAGAGCATACACGAAGCATATAATAAAAATAGCTCTTCTTATTGACTTGAATACTCATTGATTCATCATATTACAGTCTAACTATGGAGATTTCTAGAGCTCTAGGATCCGAAAGCATCATGGTTCCTCCACAAAGCTCCATCTATTTGTCGTCTCTTTTTCTCTTGTTTGGCTTCTCTTATGATCCGCTTCATCATACCTTGTTTTCTTGCTCGGGTTTCCTTCTGTTTCTTTGTCGAGTATTGCTTCTATTTTGTGGACTCGCTCCTTTCTTCCACATCTATGCTCTAGTTCCCATTTCTCTTTGTATCTAAAACATCGCTTTTTCCCTTCATATTCTCCTCTATGGCAAATGTGCCCTTGTCCCCAAGGTTCTTGGCATTTGAAGCATAAATTATTTTTCTTAAGTTCATGTTTGAACATCAAAACCTTGTCGTGCCTATCTTCCTTATGGAAAGTTTTTGTAAGTTCGCTTGCGGCTTTGATATTTGTAGATGATGTTTCTAAACTTAAGGCTATTTCAATAGCATCATCTAGGGTAGTTGGTTTGAAGGCAGCCACCAATCCCTTCATTAATTCTTTTAGCCCATCCACAAACAGATAAGTTAGTTTCTCCTCATGTATTCATGTGACTCTTACTGAAATCTTTTAGAACCTAGAGATGTATTCATCCACTGTCCCTGTTTGTTTTGGCTGAGTCAAATCTTCGAAATATTTTTGGGGATGTTTACGGTCAAACCTTTTGATCAACTTCTGTGAGAATTCTTCATAGGAAGTAATATTTTGGTGCCCTTGAGTGAAGATACCATGGTGCCACCATTCATGGGTTGTGCCTTCCAAGTGTAGGATGGCAAATTGAATTGCATCTTCTTATATCATAGGGTTGAGTGTCAAGTAAGTATTTACTTTTTGCAACCATCCATGAGCTGTGGTTTTACCCGACCCATACAAGTTTGGGAGGGATACCTTATTTATTTTGCATTTCAAGTCCTTATTAGACTATCCCCTTTCTTTCTTAGGAGCTTCTAGTTTCTTTGCTTCACAATAATCCTTGAATGATATGCTCCTTGTTTCAGGTCTTAAATTGTGGTAAGCTTCTGCTAATTCCTCCGTGTTGTTATGGAGGTGACTGATTTCTTCTTCTTCTCTTGGGGTGTCCCTTCTTGGTAGGAAGGATGGTTTCAAGATCCTAGGTGTGGATGATCTACTATAATTTTCTGAATGATTTGCACTAGTGTCTCTTCCACCCAGATGTGATCTAAGATTGTTGATTGAAGTATTCATGTTTTGCAAGGCTTGCATGAGGACTTTGGTTCTTTCATTTTGCTCTATTAATGTTTGAGTTGTTATCTCCATGAACGTCCTCAACTCATCACATATTGGTTCGCCCATTATATTGTTTGTTGCTAGTTTCCTCCTTTCCCTTTCAATGGCTCTTTGTGCCCTTTAGCTTTGTTGCATTAACAGGATGGCAAGATAAAGGCTCTAATACCAATTGTAATGTCGCCTAGTAAGAGGCTGCCAATTTTCAATGATTAACGTACATTACCAAGCATCTAAATTAAATTTATTTAAAGAAATGCTGAATAACTCATAATGAATTTACAATTAACACATTTGGGCACAATTCCTTCTTCTCTCTTGAACATGCCAACCTTAAGGAAGATGGGAATTTCCATGTCACAAGGCGCTTGACAGCAATCTACAAGTAGGCTTCCTCAAGGCATTGGGACTGCAAGTTTGTACCCATCTTGGGATTTCCTCTTCAAGGCATTGGAAATACATATCCTTACCCATCTTGGAATTCACCTATCTTGTGAGGATTTACTCCGCCTCTCCCGGATTGACAAAAACCTATCCTCTTAAGAGGCTATAGTAAGTGATTAAGGAATAGACTGCAAACATTCTAATTCCTTTGTATTACAACTATATATTCCAAATATATATATATATATATGATTATTATTATTATGAGTTTTATGTTTCTATATGCGGAGAGCTTGACATACCCTTATTTGTAATAAACGGAATTCTATATACATACTCTTTATATATATATATATATATATATATTTCCAATATTAATCATCATATAATTGTATCGTTCCACAATATAACCTGAGCATATTCCTTTATTTTTATTTACCTGTTCGCTGTCCTGTAACACACGAACAGTACTATAAGGTCTCTGCAATTTATTTTCTAATGGTCTTGCTTTGCAGCTTGAGACCGTGGTCAAGCATGAACAAGTTCCAATCTGCAATAACCAACATCTCCAGAATATAATCCATCTTTTTATATATCCCCTGGGCGGAGGAGTTACAACTCATCATTGCTGATGAGTCACGTCCCTTCATCATTTCCTTCCATTGTCTAGGAGAATACGTGGCAAGTGCAGCACATGGTCTTTGATTAAATTCAGCTTTGGAGTATTATACTTTTCAAATATATCTTCTTGGAGATATATTATAGTTAGATATGAGTATCGATTACATTCACTATTATTATAATTTATAATTATTGATTAAGAATATTGAGTAATACAATATTGATTAATATTATTAATTAAAATTATATTAAATATTGATTATTATTATTAATATTGATTAATATCTTTTATTCATTAAATAAAGAATTAATTATATATTTATATTTAACTTAAATCATATATGCATTAAAAAATATGTATATATTTATATTGTTTATATGATAATTACGGSTCATGACAATCATCAAAAGTTTTAGTATGGCAAAAAAACCCTTAAAGCATAGATACTTAGATGCAGGTTCCCCACCTCAAGGAGGAAGGTTTGTACTTCATATTATAGTTCATCAAATTGTTTGCCAAGTACTCTCCAAGTCCGAATATGTGAACTGGGCTTTGCAATATTGTCGGTGCTCTGTTAGTCCTGGCTTGCAGCCTCCCTTCCTGTGCTGTAACAACGTGTAGCTGCTGCTCTGGATGAGGGTTTGAAAATATTTTGTCGCCCATAGCACCTGCCCGTCTGTGGGTCCAAACCCATAGCTTAAGGATGAGTAGCCAAGAGTCTAGCTTAATGCTGTTTTACATTCTGCCGCTGTACTTCAGCAAGGGGGCATCTTTTATTCCAAGGGGTTACTGAGATTTACTTTAACACCTCTGTTAGACTCTGCAGTTTTTGATAATTGCGTGTTAGATAAATAAAGTAGTCAGAAAGTTTATCTTGGCCATTTTGAACTTGATGAATGCACTCAGATTGTTGTTGAACACATTTTACCAGAACTTCTATGGATATCTTCTGTGTTTCTTTCTCAATGTCCTTAGAATCTTATTTTCCAGCCAACCTCAAGGATACTTTCACTGATTCTTTTCAGTGCAGCTTGCGGAGGTCTCCCTATCTTCCTTTTCTTTTGGGTGTAAGTGACTTCCAAGGTTGTAGTGGTCCGAGCCAAACTATGTCCAAAAGGATTATCCTCATTCAGAGACTAGCAAGAGTCTAGGACTAGGAGTACATTGGTTTTTTGTCAGCTTAGGAGATTGCATGCAATACCACAGCAGAGCTGTTAGAAAATTGGGGATGTAGTAAGGGTAAAAGTGGGAAGTCATTTTTAAGGGGTGCATTTTGACTGGACAGTGTGAAGGAGGTCCTTGTTTATGAGCAATTGGGTTGGTTTGGTCAGTTTTCCTTCAGCTCCAAAAATCTTGTGTAGAGAAGAAATTGTAATACTGAAACACATACTGGCAATAGATTTGAAGGTATACTAGAGTGCTGACAAAAAGCTGACCTAATGATTATTAATCTAATGTAAGCACTGGGTGATTTTTGTTGGAGAATGCTGAATACTCTGGCTTCACTCTCCCTCATTAATGGCAATTGGTTGAGCCTCTTTGTGTGCAGTGATCTTTCTGGTTCAAGTGTGAAGCATGGTTTGGGGATATTTCAGGAACCTGAGGCAGTGACAAAACATCAATAAACCAGATAATTTGGAAAGGTCCACCAAATGAGGGACATCTTTTTTACAACGTTCTATGGATGGCTTACCACAACTATTCTGGGGATATCAGGCTGTCCCCCTGGCATACATTTTCGTAGAGCATAACATTCATTTCTTGCTACTCTCTTGTGGAAGGTTGTTTTTTATTTTGCAAGTGATTATACTTGCTTGAGTCTATTGTTTAACTCTTACGAAGTGAACTTGTAAAAAGTGAGAGGAAATGGTATTCCCCGAGAGCAGGTTTTCTAATAATGGCATGGTGGAATATTTAGAACATAAATTTTATGGAGAATACATGTATATGTTGAACTCTTTGTTGCACACATAAAGCGATGGTGAGTCATCACCGAAATATCTACTAGTTGAAACAGTGATTGCCATAGAAATATGACGTATAGCACTAATAGTCTGGCTCTAATGTCTTCAAGGATGAATCAATATAAAGCCAATGAAGAAAAAATAGACAATCATACGTTCACAAGAATAGAGGACACATCCAAACAGATATATTAGCTGGAATATTATCTATTGTTTTCAAATGGCTTGTTCAAACTTCAGTTGTTCACAGAGACTGAGTTCTTATGGAGTGATATAACATTTTAAAAGAACTATTGCTGCAAAGGGGACTATCAATGATGAAATCAATTTGATCCATCATGAGGCTGTCGAGGTAATGCAGAGCCCTATAATCAGCAAAATGTTTATATTGAAAGAGTTTGTGTAAGTCCAAAATTGCAAACATTTCTAGTATCTATTAGCGCTCTTGAATAAAGGAAAACTATGGTTGTCAACAGACCCACCATCTAACATCTAGACATCTGTACCATAGCCACTGAACCAGGAGTAGCATATCCTTAGCTTTGGTATACATCATAGAGATGGATTAGCATCTCAGAGATGCATCTTGGGTTCTCCTTGACAGTCCACAGATACCAAAGAGTTTGAAAGCCAAACTTATGAAAGAAGCATGGGCCCACACAACCTACCACATGGCTCTATAAATTCAACAAGAAAAAATAATATATTTTCAGTTGTCAATAATAGCAACGCATAATTTTTAAATGTTCAACTTGAACAATTTAAAGTATTTATACATGCTTCATATTTATAATGTTGGACTGCAAAAGCCACACATCATTAAA
This sequence comes from Thuja plicata, assembly GCA_018584345.1. Taxonomy (NCBI): domain Eukaryota; kingdom Viridiplantae; phylum Streptophyta; class Pinopsida; order Cupressales; family Cupressaceae; genus Thuja; species Thuja plicata. The sequence goes on from MU228272.1 coordinate 16,153, forward strand.
AAATTAAAAGAGCTTCGGAGCTTTAAAATGAAAGATTCACAAAAATGCAATGCTTATGAAGCTTTAAACAGATTAACAAGACAAGTGGGCTTTATTGTAAAGAAAAGTTTGACAGTTTAGTGTGAATGAGCTGTAGTACTGGGATGATTGACCTCCCTCAAGTCTTAGGTGGTGCAACTTTGAATGCTTGCAATTGATGACATTGCATTGTTCATTTTCTAGTTGCAGTATCAGTTTTACACTCTTCTAACCATAACCTGAAACAATGATTACTAAGTTGACCGTTCAAGCTCATGTTGTGGATATGCCGTATATATGGGGACAGTAATGGATGTCAAATTCCCAAGTATATAAAAATTCAAAAACCAGAAAAGAGGTTCATAAGATTTTCTTTATACAAGCAAGGTTAAAATACTAATATAAAATATGAAAGGATGCAGAAATGGTAAAACCAATGTAGGATTTTATTTCAAATAGTTGGTACAGAGAAACACTGTGACACATTATCAATCGATTTATAATGAAGGATTAAAATTACCAGAAAAGGAAAATATTAAGCAGCCTTATTTTAGTCCAATGAGATACATAAGTGAACTTCTTGACAAAAATATTAAAATGCACAGGGGTGACATCTTTTTCACTCGTTTAAATTTGTGTGGTACCATTTCCTGCTTTTCATTATTTTCGTTTTTCATTTAGTTGAGGAGGTGAGTTGTACATGATGCTAATTGTAGAACACTTTCAGCTTACATAGCTAACTTTAGATAAATGACAAATATCAAACATCCACCAGGCATTTGAAGATGGACTCTGTTCAGAATATCATACAATATGAAGAACAAAGAATGAAGGAAATCATCCACATTATCTATATATGTAATTTACATACACCCCCAAGCATTGCTGAAACAATTAGTCAATTAAATTTAGAGAAGACAACCATCAAATTGGTTATCATATTTTTCTGTAATTTGGATTTTAGGAAAACTTTGAAGAATACTTGGATATTAAAATTACCGATATTTACAAAGCAGGTAAAGACTGGGCTACTATAGGACTTTCCTAGAAAATAAGACAATGCTACAGCAAATGTCAGCTGAAGAACACATTCATATGACTGAATACAAAGTCAAGTGACAACTACAACCAACGTTATGGTAGTTTAAAAAGGTAAATCTATCAAATTTATCATAGAACTTCATAAATAAAGACAATGTTAAATATACTTCGATAGAGAACTGAAAATGGTCATATAATTTTTCCTTTTCAGATAAAAATATAATCCATAAAAGATACAGATACTAACCCAAGTGTGTGTTTCATCCATTCCCCATCTTCTCTTTTCTGGAAAGAAACCACCAACAGAATATCACATCATTCGCTGATGCAAAAGAAGAGAAAGTAGAGCAAAATGTTGCAAAAACATAAGAATCTAAAAAGTTTATTACTGTAAAGTCTTCACGAGCATGTGCTCCTCTGCTTTCCTTTCTAGCCTCTGCTGAGTGCATGGTGATGCAGGCATTGATTAGAAGGTTTTCTAGTTCAATTGTTTCTATCAAATCTGAATTCCTGCAAAATCAACATGAGAAGTGAATGGTTTGAGTTCAATCAAATGATTCAGGCAATTTTTTCAAGAATTCAATAGAGGTGCTACCAACAACACATCTTACTCACTCAACAACAAAACACCTTCCCCACATCCTATATTGAGTCAGCAATCATCTTACCATATCAGACTCCTGTCTTTTATCTTGACATCTTCAAAGCTCTTCCATATTTCGTTAATTAACTCACACCCTAATAAAGCATTGAAGGCTCCAGTGAGTTTTCAAACAACACATAATACACACATACATAGATGCAATTTATTTTAACTAAACAATGTAAATAGGAGTTCCACAAACTTAAGGCATCTGAATATGGCCAAACTTGGAATAAAATGTGCCTAAGTCAAGTAAATGATTAAAAGGCCCTTTGCATGCATCACTGCATAAGATGCAAGAGATTTTTTAAATACGTATTGAAAAACATGAGATTCTCTAATTTTTGCAACTAAAAGAATTAGACAAATGTTGTGATTTAAAAATAAATATCTTACACATATTGTAACTAACATGTACAGGGCATTGATTTAATCAGCAATCTAAATCAAGCCAAGTCAGGTCAAGAATGAATTCCTTTTAAAACTAACAGACAAAATGTCACGATATACCAAAATATGCAAACTAGTTCCAAGCAACAAAAGCCATCCCAAGAAACACATCTCAAATATCCTATTGATGTTGACAAATAAAGATGCCGTCTCAAATCTTTTACTCATGTTATAAAGATAAAATGAACCTCTAAAGCCACAAAAGTTCAAAACAATGCATAATTTAAATTAAACACCTACACATTCTATGAGAAAAGATTATTTGGGAATAAAAAGACAGTTATCAATAAAACTAATACCTCACACTAATTGTCAGAGCAATAGTCTCAAGAAGCCACCTTAAGTTGTGGCTTAGAGATTACGGGGGAATCTCTCTCATTTTGGACCTTTAACAGCCCATGAAGAACCACTCTGAGTATTTCTCTATAACAAGGTTGAAAATCTCGGTCTCGGTAAAAACTCGGCGGACCCAAAAAATTTTAAAATCTCGGTCTCGGCAAAAACTTGGCGGAAAAATCGGCAATAAATCGGCACTTTTATATAACATTTGAAAATATATAATTTCTTAAAATATTCTTAAAAAAACACACATGTGCACCAAATTTGTAGAACATATACTGATTTAAAATTTCCATCATATATAAATCAAAGTTTTCAATTAAATACATAACAATTAGAATTTAGTAAATCAACGTAGAGTTATATACCAAAAAACAAGTGCAACATCTAAATAAAATTGAGTTCAATACATATGGAAGTCCAACTTCACAAAACTACAACCTCTGAATACATATTAAGTTCAAATTTTAGTTAATAGTATTAATGAAAACTAGAAATCATAAATTGCTTCTACGACTAAAGCTCAAAAGAGAATGTTGGCACTGGGTGGGTGGTGCTAAAGTAGTTGCAACATCCTCAACATGTGTCTGAATAGTTGCCTCATCCATAGTGATAGGTGCCTCAACGGATGCCTTTGATGGATGGCCATGCTCGCGTTCCTCCTCCTCACGTGCTACCACTTCTGCATCCCAATCATCCGCCTCCATCTCCATCTCAGCTAGCTGATCATCAGTCATGAAAGGATCCAAATCCACATCATCACCATCATGGACTCAAAAACACTCCAGTTGCGCTCACAACCAGAAGCACTACAAGGCTGTGATAGTATGCGGATGGCAAGCTTTTGAAGACAGTCAAACTCAAGACTATGAGATTGATTTTTATATCAGATTCAATTTTGTTGGTGACTACGGAGTCTTACTACAAATTTAAATTGAAATAATTATTAAACAGTTAAATTATAGTGTTAACTTTCTTTCACCATTTATTTTTCCACATTGAAATTTATAACAATGAATTATTATTGTATTACTTGTTACTGTCATCGTTTTAACATGAAAGTGTGATTTAGATATATGACATCTAAATCCACAAAAGGATAGAATCTAACATAATCATTATCTATCATATTTAATATTACATAATCATTATCTATCATATTTAATATTACATATTTGATCTTACCGAAACATACTGTTAATTTTTAAACAGTTAAATTAATATTAATAAATAATAAACTGCAGGTGGCTCGATTCTGGAATGCAAGACCAGGGAGTAAGTTAGACTGTTAGCCTTTATAAAATACATGTCGGCTGTCTGCAACTCTGCAGTGTGGTGGGTTGTCGCGGCCTGTTTTCTCTACTTCAACAAATTTTCCACAAGCTCCAGTCTGTCCTCATGCCCCGTTGTCTTTCCTCACGTCTTTTGGCTTTGCTTGGCGTCGCGAGTTTTTTAGGTAAAAATCACGTCTGCAAACTCACTAAAAAAACAAATAAAAATACCAATTCGCGACGCCTTTACAACTTTAAAAAAAAAACCCTTAAATTTTAAAATACATTTGTTTTTAAGTTTAAACTTTCGGTTCTTAAGTGCCAAGTTTTTTGGATTTATTGCGCTTAAAATTGTGAGTTTTTCAGGTAAAAATCGCCGCGCGATATTGGAAATATCGCCAGCGATATAAACCACGATAATATCTTTTCACGCTGTGTAGAGCGATATCTGCGATATAATCGCGCAATTTTCAACTATGTTCTATAAATACTCAACTATTCACAAACCCCTGGATTTCTCAAACTACTTCAATTAAGCTATAAGTTGTTTATTGGAAAAAGATGAATTACGATTTGAGAAAAGATTAGTATATTGAAAATTTGAAATAAAACATCATTTGAATACTGCTTATCCTTCAAAAATTCAAAGATCATAACTTTCAACATAAATGCAACAGAAGAAATTAACAGAAACTTTGAATCTCAAGTTTTACTATCCAATAACTGAAACTGTCACTATGAAGTTGGAACAAACTAAGCAGGCTTTAGAACATAGAGAAATCTTACTCCGTAAAACTAAAGAAAGAACCATGGCATGCAATTTAGCATAAATCAATATGATTTCAATGAAGGCAAGCGAAACCAATAAACCTGGGCAATTTAGTTTATTGCAAAGATAAAATCGTATTACAAAGGCTGCTGTCAGACTTCAATACATACAACTCATCTCTGAGTTATACTTGTCAATCATCATAAACTCTCACCTCGGCCACAAATTATCTTTGCCAGACTCCAAACTTGGTATAAAAGCTATTCAATGTCTTTTCTTTACCTTCAAAAACTCAATTACCTTCAAAGGATTGGTAAAGAAGCAAGTCTATTCTTTATGCTATGACAAGGAGCATGAGATGCAATGGCACTACTTCAAGCAAAGACAAGGGCAAATCCATAGGAGTATATACATATAATTTTATAGATACATACATATATATACATGCATACATGTGCTAAGTCACAAGGTTTGAATTCAAATTCGTGTTCGGCAACAATAAAATTTGAATGAAGTTCAGCAAGAGGAAAAAAATTTGACATCAATTCATCTTATTATATATTTTTTATTTTTTAAAATATAAATAATATATCCATTTTAATAATTTACCATTATCAAATTATAAAAAATGTTTAATAATACTAAATAGATTTGAAATCATTTCAAAATAAAAAATATTAATTTTTAACTGTAAAATAATACAATACTAAAAGTTAATTTAAAAGTCTATATATAAAAAATAATAAAAGTCTAAAAGCAGAATTAAAAAATGCTTCACTTTTATATATAATGTGAATTTTTGTTGTTATCATTAAAAATATTTATTACCAAAAAAATAAAATAGAAAAATACTAACTATCAAGAACTTTGGGAATTTCTGAAGAAAATGATGATTAAACAAATAACATGTTCTGAAACTACCTAAAACTCTCGGCTTCGGCCCTTTGTTGATCAAAAAAGAAAAATATAATTAATAAGTAAAATAATACTAAAAATTTAAATATATTAAATATTAACTTTTTATAATCATTGTACAGCCGAAGAAAAGCCATGTCATTGCTAATCAGTTGTCAAGAATCCAATCAAGGGAGCCACTTGACGGTGTGAACGAGGACTTTCCAAATGCTCACCTAATCCAAATTGCAGAACTACCATCATGGTACGAGAGCATCGAAGAGTACCTATTTACCTCTACTTTCCCAAAGGATATGTCGCCAAACGAGAGGAGGAAACTAACTCTAAAGAGTGTAACTTTTCAACTTATAAATGGTTTATTGTATAAAATAGGTCCTAACCATGTGTTGCAAAGATGTGTCATGCAAAAAGAGATACCCAGAGTGCTAAAGGAAGCACATGCAAGTTTGGCTGGAGGTCACATGGGACCGAATGCTATAGAACGTAAAGTTCCATTGGAAGGTTTATGGTGGCCAACTGTACACACAAATGCCTAAGAGTGGGTGATTAGATGTGACACCTACTAGAGAATTGGAAAACCTCTCAAGAGGGACTACATGTCGTTGTTCCCCTCATAAACATAGGAACTCTTCAAGAGGTGGGGCCTAGACTTCATTGGTCCGTTGAAGGTCAGCAAAGTGCATAGATGCAAATACATTGTGGTAGCCACCAAGTATCTTACAAAGTGGGCGGAGGCAAGGGCATTGCCTAACAACTGAACCATTAGCACAACAAGCTTAATCTATCAACGAATAGTTACACAGTACAACATTTCCATTCAAATAATGAATGCCCGAGGTGTACACTTCAGCAATCATGTCATTCAGCTAATGACGGCGAAATTCAAAAAGTTTCACAGTCTATCCAATCAGCAGTACCTGAGAGCAAATGGCCAGGCAAAGTCAACGAGCAAGGTGCCAGTTTCAATCATTTACAAGTTGAGTGGTATCAAAGAAGAAGATTGGGAAGAAAGACTACCAGTCGTACTATGGGCCTACTGTACGACATACAAGGTGCAAATAAGGCACACATCGTTCTAGTTGATGGACAAGCAAGAGGCAATGGTCCTCACTAAGTACATGGTTCCTAGATGGAGAACTATTGTCGAGAACCGTCTTAACAACACCGAGAGCTTGAAGGAACAACCCTTTGCCCTAAACAAGTTGAGCAAATGGAGGGTAATGGCACAGTGGGCCACCGAAACAATGCAACAACAATGCTAATATTGGCACTACAAACATCTATGGACAACGAACTTTCAGATAGGGTAGTTAGTTTTGAAGAATAAGGGTCGTAACGAGATTAAACCTAAGAAGCTCAAAGTTTGGTGGCCAAGACCCTAAGAAGTCATGGAGTTTGTCGAGAATGGAGCAATTAAGTTGGCAACTCTAGACGACAGACCGATACAAGGCTCTATCAACAGATTGAAACTAACACACCAAGAGAAAGGAGGACCTACTGTGGTCATCAAAATGTTGGGCTATGCAACCAAAGGAGACTGAACAATAGGAAGGGACCGCACACTAGAGGAAGACCTAGTGATATCAAAGAAAAGGCTCGTTAAGGGATGAGGCATGAAACTGATCGAAGAGAGACTCATAAAAAAGCACAATGAAGGCATTGTTGGGCCAAAAATACATAAACATCTACGAATCTCTCTTTGGAACACCGGCAATGTGGAGGCGCATCTGGTGCTTTTGGAGACTGTTAGTTCATATTTACCACTTAACACTTCCAACTTATTGTGCCCGACAAATGGCAAATTCAGACTAACAGTCGAGTCAAGTGTGATGAACTTCTACACTGACTCTTTGCTTATTTCGAAAGGCACAGCTACCTTCGTATGATCTAAAATAACTTGAAAATAAAACTAGCATGCTTTTAACCAGAAAGCAAATAAGGAGGGGAACTTTAAACTATAAAGTTTTAAAAGGCGGATATTTAAACAGCAGTGGAATAACAGAAAAGAACACAGTTTCTTCGGAAAACCTTACAGCAAATAATTCAAAAGTACTCGAATTTGCTGCTCAACTCCACACAAAGTTAAATATTAAACAACAATATTTTGCACTTAAACATAGAACAGATGATAGTATCCTACATCAATTGTCATTCTATGTAAGAAGAAAGATATTCCATCAATTGCAACACACAGTTCACATTTCACAGAAACCACCTTCACATACTATATTTTATTGAAGCCTTTCTCTGAGTTTTTCTTGTCTGACCTTTAACACAACAAAAATTTAACTATAAATAAGCAAAAGTACGTAACTGACTTTGGTAACAAATGGTTTCTTGAAGATAACCGCCCCAAAGATCAGTTAAAGTTCAACATTAAACATTATGAAAGATGGCCCTCCAGAGCCTATAGTTTTTTAGATAAATCTTTTAAAAAGATTAAAGCAATAAAAACCAAGAACATTAACTACCACCAACTCATCTTCTTCGATTCTTTGGGCCTCAACTTCCTGATACGCTTGTGCCACTTGTCTTTCCACATCTGATTTGAGAGGTGTGCCCCGCAGTTCGAGGAACATTTAATGCTCCACATATGTTTGTTTATTATAAGAAAAAGGTTATTTAAAGCCGCATTACAGTCACAGTCGGGGAGTCGGTGACCAACTTGGACTTTAAAACAAGTTTGACAGT
>MU228272.1:46334-62043 GCA_018584345.1 Thuja plicata
GACAGGAGACTTTGAGCTCATTGTATCACCTCGTCTTTAGATAAATCAACCGCTGCCTCGTTTGATTGTTCTTACGTCAATCATCGAGTCACCGGCATTACTGTTGCAAGGTGAACTATATGTGCTACAGTTCAGTTCTACTTGAAGCCACTTGCGGTAAGAAGGGAGCCTCCCCTATTGCTGAGAGGAGAGAGAAATCTCACATACTGCTGCCTAAAACGCACGTTTTGCAAGTTGTAGTCTTAGTGACTTGCAAAATATTTAGCCAACACATTCAAGAAGAATCTCGGCTTATAGCAAGAGGAATCAAGACTTCCCGTGGTGAAGAAAATCTATTTCTTGCTACCCAATCAGTCAAGAGTGATAATTGGAAGCAAAACAACTTCAGGAAGAACAATGACTTCAGATCTCATGATGCTAGCAGTTCAAAGTAAAAGCCAAGGGATCTCTCCAATGTCCAATGCTTCAGATGTGACAAATTTGGTCACTATGCCAAGGATTGTCAAGCTCAACTAAATGAGCAAGAGGCTAACCTAAGTAAAGTTGTCAACAACAAAGATAAGGAAGATTTTCTTTTTTAGTACTTGTTCTGATAGTGATACTTGTCTAATAAATAGTGTAGAGTTAATTTTTCAAAATTTTATGTTAAATCTAACAATAGGGGTAAGGACATTTTTGTACAAGCAGGAATCAAGAGGGAGTTACATACTTTCTACAACATTCAATTTTGGTACATTCTGATTTATGTGGTAATAAGTTGGTTACTCTCTTGGTTTAGAGTATTGGCATGGAATTTACTTAGGTAAAGAAATCTTGAATCAATTTGAAATATTGGATTGCGTTCACCATTATGTTGGATCATGTTGAACTGTGGAAAGGTTGAGTATATGTTTTCCTAACTCTCATTTGGCATATACAACTGAGCTCAGGAAATTGATTGAATCTTCAGTTGCATTGAGTGTTGCTGAAGCGGGGTATATTGCTTCTTGCACTACTTCAAGAGAAGCTATTTGGTTTGGAATTACTCTCACTCGAGGGAAGTTCGAGTGCTTTGGGAGAAGCTTGGAGTGGTCTTAGTTTCATCTTATGTACCACCCTCTGCGGGCAATGCAAGGTGGATATTGTATTAGTTGTATTTTGAATCTTCTTTGAGAGAAGATATGTTTGACCACCCTTTGTGAGCAATGCAAGGTGAAGTTGTAATTAAAGTCCACCCTCTGTGGGCAATGCAAGGTGATGTTGTAATTAAAGTCCACCCTCTCCGGGCAATGCAAGGTGGCAAAGTAATTATTTTTTTAAGACCACCCTCTGCGGACAATGTAAGGTGGCAAAGTTTTTTTATCGCCCTCTGCGGGCAATGCAAGGTGATCCTTTTGAGGCTTGTCCTCTTCCACCCACTACGGGCAATGTAAGATGGATTCATCCTGTGTGAGTAGACATGATGGAAAGATGTGCACAATAAGTTTTTGGATCCATCCTCTGCAGATGTGCATGATGGATGTCATGGAAAGTGTCCATGATGATTCTTTTTGACTTTATCCTCCGTGGGCAATGCGAGATGGATAGCATGGAAGGAGTCCATGATGCTCTTAGAATCCTCCCTAGCTAAGAGGGAGTGTTAATGTTTGGTAGCTAGATCGGATTCTAGCTTCACATTATTTTAATTAGGAGAATTAAAATAATTAATTAATTAATTTAAATACATTAATTATTTAATTATTGGAGAATTAAATAATTTATTATTTTTAATTGGAGAATTAAAATCGGGCCCTTTGTATTCTAATACATTGAGTTTATAAAATTAGAAATTCAAACATTAAGGGCTCGGCCCTATTTTGCACGCCATAATGGATATTGGCGCCACTTCAACTTGGATCAGGACCTATCCAAACGTGTGGTCCTAGATGAATTTTGGCATCACCTATTTCATGGCCAACCTGAGTGATGGTTTTGGTATATAAACAAGGCATCTCCCATCATTTATTGTTCAGATTTTCAGCGATCAAGGTCTCTGCTCTCATGCGATCAGTCCCTGATTTCAAGGGCAACTACCTGCTGTTGACAAAGGGATTTTTTGGTGACTTGTCTCTGCTCATGAGTGATCAGCTTCATGCAACTTTCACTGCTGTTACATTCAGATCTGATGTGCTTACATATGATGTTCGATCTGCATCTCTAATTTGCCGATTTTGCTCTGCCCCTACATTCTGATATATGTTTGGTTACTTCTGGGCTATGATCTGTGATTAATAATCTCTGATCTTACTTGATTCGGTCACTTCATGCTGTACAAACACCTGCTGCAACTTCATCTCTGAGTGGCTTATTTGCTGAAGATCAGAATTCATGATTGTATGCTCTGCAATCTCTCCTTAAATTAATTCACAAAGAGAGCAGCAATCTTCTTACTGTAAGTGCTACATTTCAGACTAATAAGATCATTTCATTTGCTGGGTTTTTCACTTCCAAGAGGGAGGTTTTCCCAGGGTATCTCCGTGTTTCCTATGTGTTCATTTTCAACTTTCTCATTAGCTTAGATTAATTTTAGTTACTGAATATTATTCTGAAACTAAATTTAGAATTAGATTTTACATATCTGAAAATTATTGATTCAAAATAAATATCTTTTCAATTTGTTCTGATCTGACCACTCAAAATTTAACAGTAGGCACTTGTAAAAATGTGTTATAAGAGGTTGTCGTACACTGGTTGATGGAAGTATACCTCAAAAGTGAAATTTAGACTTTCAGACAAAGGAAGAAAGGAAAAGAGAAAAATGAACATGGAAAAAATAAAAAGCAAAACTTAAAGACACGAAAAAGAAAAATTACGAAAAAATTAGTAGTGATGAAAAACTTAAAAGGGGTGAGAAAATTAAAAATTGAGCAAGTGAAGACCAAAAACATTTTACGAATTGCTAAGGCCAAAAATAATTAAATTATAGGGAACAAAATTTGGCAAAATAAAGAAACATAGACTTTTTATTAAAAGATTGAAGTTAGAAAATATTATTTAAGGGCTGAAAGTAAAAATTATTAAAGAAGCTGAATTAAATACTATAATGTATGAAGGAAAATTCAAAGAGCACAAGGAAATTAAAAAATTATAGTGGATAGTTAAAAATTGAAAAAAGTAAATGTCTCTTCTCACTTTAGCACACTTTATAATGCACTCTCGGTCATTTTATTCACACTTTCGGCGACTTAGCTCTCAACAATATCAATTGACACTCCGGCAAGAGGGTTACAACATTGGTAACGACTCTTTTTCACTCCAACTAGAAAGACCATACCGTACAGCCCTTATAGCTTCTTATCATTGTACGATCTACAACACGTCTATATCTTCAAGTACAACACCCTCCAACACTCGTATGGTTTGCACATAACTCAAATATACAATGGCATCCACCTCGGCATGAATGACCATTGTTCTCGGTATGGCTCATACAACACTTACATTGGCATAACAATTTGGTACGACCCTTACATCAATACGGCAATTTGGCACAGCCCATATGTCAGTCTAAAAATATGATTTCCACTCAGTTCGACACAATCCATCGTACGACAATTTGTTCCCAGTGTTCGGTGGTGCTCGGAGCATTCTCTTCACTCTAAATGGCCTATACAACAAATTGGCCATTCACACAATAGTTGGTGGTAACTTTATCGGTACAGAAAACTCATGGTATATAGACATGTGTCCAGAGTGGTAACCAATCCTTGGTATGATATTTTCACATTAGCATCGTACGGCTTACAACCATCAATAGCACATTACAGCAATTGCATCTAATATAATACAACATCATCCATTTCATATCATACGGTTCCTACAATGCCTCATAGTGCAACTTCATCCTTCCAAACAGTCAGCCCTCTCAAGTGCACTTCTCAAGCTACATATTCAGTCTCGTGGCAACAGTTATCATAATAGTTTGAGAAGACATTATAATTTACAAGCATTTATGAGGATTTACTATTCATTGCCAACAACACAAGCTTGGGTCATGGCAAGCAATAACAAAGGAAAAAAACCTTTTCGGACCCAAATTGCAGGAGGAAAGCCAAAAGGCAACAACAGTATTAGAGCATATTCATTAGAATAGGAAAATCTAACAGGAAATGAGTGCCAAAGTTGGTGGCTAGTGTGCAGGATGATCACCTATTGAAAGTAGCACTCTGCCAAGCTCAGGTAGATAAAGCAGCGCAGCTTCCACTCTTCAACTAACAATACCTACGCGTAATGGTGGTACAATACAATAGAGCTACTCACTAGACCACCATTGACTATAGAGGTCACTAGATCACTATCTCTTACAAGCCCACGGATTTCACAAGGGTATTTGGCATACTCTCGCCGAAGAGCTCTGTAAGAAAATGTGTCAAGGTCTCTCACCACCACAAAGAAAACCTCATCAAAGTGTGTGTAGGTAGGAATTAACACAGGAGAAGAGGGATATCATCAGGAGTTCACCATAGCAAATGACGATGCAAACTTGACTTCATGAAACGCAAGTTGACAGGGGTTAGTTGTGCTTTAGATGGTAGATTATATGAAGGGTTTGAGCATTGGCAAGGTGTACAATTGGGTGTGAGGTTTACCTAAGCGAATACGTGAATTTATGAGCCTAAGGCACAAAGCCTTCTACATAACCCAACATGTCTTTGAGCTACTTCTCAATGCCATACACATACAGGTACCTCCAGATGTGTGGGGAAGATTCCAACCAATTGGACAGTTAGACCACATGGCCAACACTATTTTTATGGGCAAACCTCATAGTCCAGGTGGGTGGCAAGGAGGCGACTTAGCCAGGAGTACGATCGCCAATAAAAGGAGCCAACAAGAACATCTAGTCGAAAGGGGCGAGTTTGGGGCCATAGAGCTGTCATCATCATGTACACAGACAAGCGCCCCCGACATGCTACTCCCAAGGAAGTTTCGATGGGAATAGAGATATTGCTATCAGGATTCAACTATGTAGTTTTTAAGTCAAACTCATTGACCCATGTTTCAAGACCAGTGGTCCACAAGAACCCATATCACATGAGAATGAGAACGAATGGAACACTAAGCACTCGTTGCATCTAGGTGATGCTCACAGAGGTGAAGCATTGGACCTTCGACTCATCAAACACGGATCAATGAGTTTGACTCAAAAACTAAACAATTGAATCCTAATAGCAATATCACAATTTGACTTGTGGAAAATATTTCCTACTTATCAATAGAGATATCCTTGTTGATGTGAGTTTTATTCCCCTACAACTGACAGAATCAAATACTTAGCATTCCAGGGATGAAACACCAAATCTCCAACTCACTCTTAAATAAGAATGCTCATATGCTAAACAATGTATCTGGATTGTGTGATCAAATGACACAACCCCAAGGTTCCTTCTTAACGTGGACTTTCACTTAGTTATAATGATGTGATATGATGGTTATCACAAAGGGACTTACGTTGTTCAATCAATGGATATCAACTACTTCAACTTTTTCCAACCAAATTAACTGCAAAGGATAAGGGTTTAGAAAGCTATAGTACTCCTAGAATGCAAGAGATGATGAATGCCTTTGTGACTCTACTAGACTTAGTTTAGCCATCGACACCAACCAAGCTAGTGCAATCTCCTAAGGTAAATGTGAGATGTTCAAACTATTAATGTTCCATTAACACCATCCATCGATGCATATCAATGTGCAAGCAATAATCAAAGTTAAGCTTACGAATATTGTTGACCACGCAAGGCAAACTTACAATCAGCAAGCAGCTAGTGGTATGGTCTAAGTGAGTTCACCAAAGATGCATCCATAATCACTTCCATTCAACTAAACACTACTTCTAAATAACATGAAACTAAATCCTAATCTAAGTGAGGAAATGAAGAAACTATGCAATACTCCAAAGCAACACAAGTAATCCACCATGAAGACCAACAATGAATTAGCAATTACTTTGATAGCATTATGGCAACAATTTCAACATGTCTCCCTTTACAAATGATAGGAATGGGGTTTATATAGGAGCCCCAAATACAATGAACGAGCAGAATCAATTTGAAACCAATGGCCCAGAATAATCCATGACAAACCCTAATTGAGGCAACCGCAAAATAGCCAATAAAAACAAGGCACCAACATATGGGCCAATGAGAAAATTACATTCCACATCCCCTTGAGGATGAACCAATGAGAAAATAATATGTACCACATGTCCATTTGTGAATAATTCTAATTGTATGATCTTAGAGATATCAACTTGGAGCTCTTTTATTGGTTGAATGATGACTGGATGCCATCTCAACTTGCTCATCTATGATCCTTGTTTCAATTTTGTTTCTTCATAGTCTTTCTTTAGGAAATTCTCTCATTGAACTTATCCTTGAAATTGCTCTTGATATCTCAGTTTTCTTGAAGTGATGGGTTTCCCTCCATTGATCATGTACTTATAAATCTTCATGTCCTTGAACCCTTGATGATCCTACATGATGGCTATCTTTCTCATTTGGAGACCTTTCTTCCTTGCATAATTTGATCATCCTTGTGTGGTGAAGACTTCCTCTCTCATTGTTTGGGACATCCTTGATACCTTTATTCATTACCTCCTAGGCTTGGAATCCTTTATCCTTGATCACTCATAGGTACAAATTGGAATCCCTAACAACTTGTCCTTGAATTGAATCTTGTTTGATCCTTATGGAACATTCATGTGAATAGGGACAAGTTGATCTCCCTATAAGATAGTCCTTATTCTTCAAGCATCTAATCAAGTGGAAAGCTGCCTCGCATAGGGACACATGAATGTCCTTGAATTGAATCCTTCAACTTGTCCATGGACTCCTTTAAATCCGGACTTGTCTCATGTCCTTGCTTGATGAAGGCTTAATCTTAAGTCCTCTAAGTGTCCTTGAATGTATCAAGCTCCCTTTGCCTTGTTGTGGATTTATCCATATCATAATTGCATTGTTGAATCCTTCCTCTTTCCTCATCTACTTACCTATGGTGGAAATTTGCTTGTCATGGGGATTAATTGATTTCACGCTCCCTGTTCAATGCTTGCTTTGATTCTCCTCTTGGTGGAAAACTGATAGGGACAAGGACAAAATGAAGTCCTTATAAAATATACTTTTACTTTGTCCTTGGTTTTGTCACCTTAGTCTCCGAATGGAAGATCAACTTGAATAGAGATTTTGTGATTTAATCAAGATTGTTCCATCCTTGTACTCCTTGCTTATTGATGTCTCACACAATCACCCCTACAAAAGAGAAGAAGGCATGAAGTTAATGATCTTGTAAGGAAATATGATTAGGAAATTAACTTTAGATCCCTTAATCCCTTAATTTTATCACTAATTTGGAACCTCATGAGTTAGAAAAAATCATATTTGAAGGCTGCAAATGAAATCCAAAACCAAGTATGAGAGTCCTAAAGTCTGAGGACAAATCTGGAAATTAAATCTGACGACTAAGTTCAGAGACTAAGTCTGCAAACAGGCGCCATCAAATTGTTAGGACATTAAAATCATGATTAAATTGACTTATTTGAACTCCCAAATGCACAGATCAGACCCCCTTACCATTGCATAAACTCTGATTTTTCTGAGGACAGACCTGCAACATGTCAAAAAACTTAGAAATCAATGAACCAGTTTGCTAAATATCACCCCAAACATGCATTGTGAGATCTGATAATGGGAAATATGTCCTAGGATCAAACTAGTTTTTGAGACAAATTCTGAGAATAAGTCTGAAGACATCCACATCATTCTCAGAACTAGTGAGTTAGACATCACCAAATCATATTACTAATTGATTGGAGCACACAACCAAGAAGCTCCACCACACAACCAGGTAGGTCAAACACACAACCAAGTAGCTCAAGCAGCTGAAGCTGACAACCAATTGGCTCATTTTGATTCTCTTTTACTTTGAGTAATCCTCTGAAATTTATACAACCTTGATCATCAACCTTTGACATCAATGACACAATACTCGACAACATAACCATACCCGAGTAAACAGTTGTGTTTGAAGGTACTAAACACAGTGCCCCACGAAATCTACTTTTTTCAATATTGTATTCATTATATCCAAAAGTATATGATAGGATCAGAAAAGTTTGTCTTTCATTTGTATTATTTTAAAGCTCTTCGCCTTGGTCCTTTCTTCATAAAACATTAAAGCAATAGATTTTTTACTCACATTCTGACCTGTCTCACCATTAACAATGTCAATTCAGAAAGATGTTGACCTGTTTAGATAAACTTGAGGCGGATCATATTGATCCGAGACATATAGAAACTTGCCACAAAATATTCCACTCTGCTTACTCAAAGAATTGTGCAGGTCAAAATAAAGGGTATTAACTTGCGTGGGCCCACTCACAATCAATATATGGGTGGCCAGTATAATAACAATTCCTTCTACTTTCACTATGCATGGAGAATTAGTTTACGATGCTCTGAATTGTTTTTGTACTTTTAGCAAGGCCTCTTGTTACAACATTAATGTACAAGAAACCAATATCTATGAGATGCCTTCACCACACTAATGAATTTAGAGGCAGAAATGCAACCATGGAAGATCATCATGGTTGTAGTGGAGATGTATGTTATCTTTCGCATACTAACTAACTTAATGTGTAACATTTATTCCTTGACAAACTTACATAAACGGGATAAATTTATAAATATCAAATTATCTATTGTACAGTCCTAATTTCCTAAGAGAAAAGTTCTAATTCATTAATTAATCTCCCAAGAACTAGACTGAACACTTGCCTTCTACAAAATAATAAGATGACTAATTGATGATTCGTTTGCCTCATATTTAAGCCTTTTTCATTCAATGTTTCCACTTCATCTCTTCCTCGAGTCTCATGGAAGCATAAGGTACAAACTTCAAAGATAATGCTATTGAATTTGTAAATGAGATTGAGGGAATTAACAGGCATTGTGCTACAACATTTTTTCAGACCACCATGTTTGCAAATAAAATAAAAATGACTACTCCCAGTTTAACAAAGTACCATTCCTATTTTAGAATTACCTTCCTCCAAAGTCTCCTGAGTGCGGAAAACTGCTGCATTGTTCTGCATCACTCTCTGCATGTTCAGACGAATCTTGGAAGTAGGTAAGCTACCATTTGAATTCCTTAATTTATCCAGCCAAGCAATTGTGCTTTCTCCAGCATTGTTTGGCAAAGGTTTCTGACTTTGACCTGTTCTTTCATATCAAAAAGGCTTAAATATTAATGTACTCTGGTTATGACAGCACAAGATGAAAATAATAAATGAGTGGCAAGTGTTGAGGCTATTACACAGTCCATAATAAACATCGTAGTGACATTAAATTAAAAAAATATTATCCACAGAAATTAGTTTTCATACAAAATATAAGAAGCCTAAATTGGTGCCCCACAAAACAAAGTTAGGAGCCTTAAAAAAATTGACTAAATGAAGTAGACCAAATACAATATGCTGACACCCGGTCTGAGTTAACCTAAATATGCCTCTTAGTATTGCTTTGGTGACCTTCATGTTTACAAACAATCTAATAAATATTGACTATAGCCCTGTGTTGTGCCTCATGAGCTGGCATTTTGTGAAATTCCCTTCCAACCTTGTGCTCTGGCCTTTCGTATGTCTCTTGGACTTTGTCGCTAATGTTCTTATTTAATATGGCCAAGAATGATTCAAGGGAGCTCTACGATCAATCTTCTGGCTTTCGTGTAAAATCTCCGTTGTTGGTGCTCTACCAAGCTTCAAGTTTAGTCATGGCAGCCTGGTTCTCAAAGTGCCTAAGACTTGTGCCCTTTACCAGCACATTTTAATCTGTTTGAATGTTGACCTATCATTCGTTGTTGCTCATAACTTAAGTGTTTTCCTTGTGTTTGTTTGATGACTTGGCACCAGAATATTTACACCGTTCATGTGCATTTGCAAATTCTCTCTACACTCTGCCGCAAACCAGCAAAAGGTATAGGGGTACACTTTGGCTGTGGCCATTTCACCCTCCACTATTGATCATGTGTCAAATGCCGTCTGTCAAACCCTGACATAGTTTTACTTTCAAATGGTGGATTTGAATGCAAATGTGTGGCCTTCTATGGGAAATTCAAAGTGATGTGTATATTATTCATTTGTCAAAAGCCAGGTGCATCAGTTCCTACATAGCCCTATATAATAATGAATTATCAAAGTTTGCCAAATGGCCATGATTTAAATATAGTGGGCCCAAATTATCTATTTGGCATGGGATTACCATGGAGCATAGAATGTAACAGTAAAGCTACATGACCATTTCCTACAGCACAACAGTGAAACAATGAAACATGCCTGCTTATATCTTTGGCCATTGCATTTCACCCCTGGCCATTGATCTTAGTTGCAATGTGAGCTGTTGACCTACAGGCCACTTAACAAACTAGGTGGCAATAATAAAAAATGAGGCAGCCACTTTCAATTGCATACATCCCCCAATGTGTTATAACTCCTTTTGTCAGTAAATGAGAATGTGAAGGACTCATGTGGATCCGTGCTATGTGGACCAATGGAGGAGTGTCACATAGTCTAGGGTGGCAAATGTGGTGAAATCATTTGGACAATGATTGAATATATGCTTGCACAACTTTCCTTTGATGGTAAAGTTTATGTAGGTTGCATGTTGCTTGGTGGGGCACAATGTTAAGGTGCAGATTAGATGGTTGATTTATAATGTTGCCACCTATCGTCAGGGAATGAATGTGCAAGCTCCCCTCAATCTATTTAGTAGAGGCCCGAAGTATTTTTCTTCACTAAGATCGAATGTTGTCGACATGTTCAGTTCTCATTGCTCCACAGCTGAAAGGAAAAAGGTAAGGGCCCTTCATATATTGCCCTAGCCATTTACATCTTTTGATAAATGGCCATTGATTGCAGTTAGTGATTTAAATTTCAAAAGGGAATGTGGTGGAATATTTGGCATTGTTGGCCAAATCCTATTGGTTGAAAGAGCAAATTTGCTAAATTTTAAGGGGTCCACCCATGCAACAGTGAATGTAAAATTGCCATGTGGTCTGAGTAGACATATTCAGTGGGCATAACTAATTAGTCTTTGTGGCTAAAGGGAATGAAAGGTGCAAAGTTCCACTTAGAAAAATGAATGAAAAGGAGGACATGGCACTGGTGGTCGATGGTCATTGGTCAAAAGACCAATATGTGATTTCTTGGTGCAAGTGTTTGTAAGGGCTTGTTATTGGTGCGGTGTCTAGTATTGTCTCATGGTCTTAGGTGGCATATTTGGCTGCTTCACCCAATTTACTTGGCCGAAAGCTTGACTATATGTTTGTGGCCATTAATGATGTGATATGGGCAACATGATCATCTCTTATTGCGCTATGGTGAAATTGGTGAATAGTAATGACCTTTACATTCGTTCTACTCATTTTACCCTTGGTTGTTGATCTTGTGGCAATCAACCTAGTTTGTAAATCAAAGGCTAGATCTCAAACTAGTTAAGCAATTTGTCAATTGAAAGTGATATGGTATGAATGTGATTGGGGAAATAGTACAAAAACAAGTAGAGTGGGATCAATTATGAAGAGGTCAAATCTTGAATGCCTAATCAGCAATAATGTGGATGTTTGCAAAGATAAAATTGATTTGTGGAGTTGTGTTTAAAAATTCAAAGGATGTAGCTAAGGAATTAATGACAATTGGCAAAGCCCATATTTTTTGCTAAACCCAAGAAGGATATAGACCTTGTGAAGCACAAACTACCTTGCATCTTAATTAACACTAGAATTCAATAAATTTAAGCACTTGTACACAACTTGCCTAGATATTTGAGAGAGATTGTTCCCTTGTTCTACATTGACTTGATTTGAGAAGACATTCTATTGTACCAAAGATATGGACATCATGATTGAGACTTGGAGAATATTGAATTTTTTCTCTGCAAACTTCAACGAGTGTGCAACATGACTTCAATAGATTTAATGCTTTTGCAAATAGGTTGTTGCAACAAATTCAAAAAAAATGTCTCGCAACAATGTAGATTGCAACAAGTGTCGTCGACATAGAAGTTCTAGGTCATGATGGTTGACTATACATACCAAAGATTGATAAGTAGGAGATATTTTCCACAGCAAGTCAAATTGTGATACTGCTATCAGGAATCAACTGTGTAGTTTTTGAATCAAACTCATTGACCCATGTTTCATGAGTAGTGATTCACAAGAACCCATTCACCTAGATGCAATGAGTGCTAAGTGTTCCATTCATTCTAATGAGAGATGGGTTCTTGTGAACCACTACTCATGAAACATGGGTCAATGAGTTTGACTAAAAAACTACACAGTTTAATCCTGATAGTAGTATCACAATACCATAGATTGCAAACTCGACGAGTTGTCAAGTGCTTGCAAGTTTTTTAGGCATGCAAGTACACTAGTAAAACTCAATTATTTTCACACTGCAGATATGACACATGCCGAATGCGGACAAAAAATTGAAGACGTGAAAAATTCTTTTGAACCTTGACTCACCCTTATTAAACACAGACAACAAGAAGCAAGCATTCTAGAGCGAATTGGGAAGATTTTTTAGGGAATTTGAAAAACAAATTTCTAGAATTTTGGATTTGCATCAAGTTTGTTCTCTTTTAACAAAAAATCAAGCATATTAATTTGCAAATCATTCCTAATTTTTTTAGCATATCAAATTTGCATATTTTGTTGGCTTGAATTGATTCAATTAGTCTAGATTCATGTGTTGATTAAAATATAAATGATTTACAGATCTTTGAATCAGTTTTTTTGTTTTTGTTTTTTTAATATAGGGTTTAAGTTTTAGGGTTAAAAAATGTTATTTTTGTCATATTTGTCAATTCAAATGTCATATTATTGTATTGTGTTTAAATTTTTTAAATGCATTTAAATTCTACAAGAAATTTTGAAAATTGTGCTCAAATTGCTATATTTCTTTTAAACACTAATGTTTTGTTCTTATCAATATTGCAGGTTAATATACAATCAAAATAGCATTCATCTTTGCATCTAGTTTCGACTTAGCAAGTGGAAGCCAGCTTGTTGGAACTGGACCCCTTGGAAGTCGTGACCCTACTTGGAAATAAATCATAATGGGAGCAGTAGCAAAAACAATGATTTAGAGCTAGTGGTTGAAAAAGGTTAATGGAGGCATTAATTACCTCAAATACATCTTTCAAGAACTCCTAATCGCTATCTCAAGCCTGTCCAACAGTCCCAAAAAAGGTGAAATGAGAAATGATGACAATTCTTGCATCACTAGATGAAGAGAAACTGGAGAGGGCCAAGGCACAAACAACCATAGAGGCAACCATTGCTCCTAATTTCCAAACACAATTTGATGTAGATACAACAGCCATCGTGGGATCTCGTCATGGTCCATCCGTACATGACGCATCCATCTCGTTTGGCTCAAGTAAAGCTAAGTTGTAGGGTTTTATTGTGCTGAGAAATGTACAAGGAGCACAACCTCCATTAGAAGCTATGAGGTGGGACACGAAGGCGCACAATGTAGACAAGGAAAGCACAAATTTTTGGTATTACAAACACCTTCCCTTCAACCTAGCAAGGACTCTATATTGGAAGTATTTCGTGACAGCATCAAAAGATGTGGGGAAAGGTACAAGATGCCCTCTCCAATGGAGTTAAGTGGCAGGTTGTTCCGTAAATGGCACATCCACCTCATCTAGCTCAAGTAAAGCTTAGTCACAAGGCTTTATTGTGCTGAGAAACATACAAGGAGCACAGCCTTCATTAGAAGCTATGGAGTGTAACAAGGAGGCACACAAAGTAAACAAGACATTCTATATTGGGACTATTTGGTGATAGCATTGACGGTTGTAGGGAAAGACACAAGATGCCCTCTCCAAGGGACTTAAGCAGTAGGTTGTTCCAAGAAGCTATTGTAGATGCAAAACAAATTGTGGAAGGTCAAAAGAAGCAGTCGCAAAAGTTTAGATGCACAGTTCTTTCAAATGGATAGACAGATGGAAGAACCGTACGCTCGACAATTTTTAGTGGCTTCAAACGGTAAGTTGGTTTTTTCAAAGCCAATTTATGCCTCCAACAAAATAAAGAATGCAAAAACTTTGAGCTTGATGTTGAAGGAGGTTGTTTTAAAGGTGGGCATAAATAATGTTGTGCAAGTTGTCACCAACAATGCAATAGCATAAGTGAAAAACAGAAGATTGCTTCAAGGTAGGCATCCCACACGTTTTTGAACCCCTTGCGCAGTCCATTGCCTTGACCTTCTTTTAAAGGATATAGGCAAAATTGATTGGGTGAGACATTGTAGAATATGCAAAAAATATATTTATAATCATCCTCGGGTTCTAAGCTTGATGAGAGATCACACCAAGGAGAGAGAGAGAGAGAGAGAGCTTGTGTGATCAGGTGCCCCATGGTTTTCAACTAATTTTCTAACGTCGCAAAGCATTTCTAGTTTATTGACTCCGTTAAAGTAGATGTTAGTGAGTCAAGCATGGCTAAACTCAATTTATTTAAAGAAGGTTGATGGAGAGAGGATCCCAAAAACAATTTTAGATGATGTCTTTGCAAAGAGAGCTTTAAAGATTATCAAAGTAACTTCAAAATTCAATTTAACTTTCAAATTGAATCCTTTATTTTTAAGCTTTAAAAATATTTAGTTTCATTAAGTTGTAACTTAAATATGTTTGTACTTTGAACTTTGTAGGTAATCAAGCCACTAGTAAGGGTTTTGCACTTGGTGAATGGGGAGCAAAACCCAATAGGATACATTTATGAGGCCATTTGAAAGGGCCAAAGAGGCCATCCAAAACTATTACAAGGTGATGCAAGAAAATTTTCCACTATTTGGGAGTTCCTTTGACAAAGGTGGAGCAATCAACTCCACCAATCCATTCATGCGATGGGGCATTACATCAATCTCAAGTTTTTCTTTGTCTATCCGCACGCATTAAGACGATAACACTTGAGGTTTAGGTGAGAGACCTCATCACTTCTAAGTTGCAGAATTTATACCTTCATCATTAGCTGTACAAAGAAGATCCATTCCAACATCAAGTAAGAAGAAGAGAAGTGTTATATCTTGCAAGTTACAAAATATAATTATTGACAAAATTATTTATAAACTCTTGAATATCCTATTTGCATGTTCTTGATGGGAAGATTGAGGTGCAAATACCCCAAATATCCAAAGGTAGACCTTTGAATTGTCTCAGCATCCTAGTGTTTATGGTTATGAGAACAACAAGCGTTTGTTTGATGCCATTCATGCGAAGAAGCATTATAAGTTGACTTGACAACGCCTCAATGACCTAGTTTGTGCAATACAACCTTTGGTTTTGCACAAGAAAAGTGAAGGACGAATCAAAGCAGCTATGATTTGGATGAGAGTGATTCCTACATGAATTGGATCATGCAAGATGAGCCCTCCTTGATTACAGAGTATGAGATAGTGGATTTTGCAAGGAAGCTATGGAGGATGTGGCTACAGCATAAACAAGGGAGATTGGATTATCGTTAGAAAAAACTAATGTGGCAAAGAAGTCATTGCCACCTAGCAGCAAGGCAGAGCCCAATCTTCTAGACCAAACAAGGAGCCGCAACTAAGTGCGAGGACTCTACCCTCTATTACCCTACTTTTCGCTAGAACAAGGAAGAGAAAATTGTAGTGAAACACAGGAACGTGTTT